>CM021101.1:725632924-725824735 GCA_007115665.2 Sequoiadendron giganteum
CTTCTAAAAGATTGTGAGGATCCATGGATTTCCATTGAGCATTATCTCAGATAGAGATGTGAAGTTTATGAGTCATTTTTGGAAAACTCTACGAAGCAGACTAGGTACTAACTTGTCTTGTGGATGAGCTTACTATCCTTAGATAGATGGACAAAATGAGGTGAAAAATAGAGTGTTAGGTAACCTTCTAAGATGCCTAACCAAGGAATATGGTCAGACATGGGACTTGGTCATATCACAAGTTGAATATGCCTACAATGAAAGTGTGAATAGGACCACATGTAGGAGTCCTTTTGAGATAGTATTTGGTATGCACCCAAGAGGTGTGTGTGAGCTCAAAGATCTAGGAGATATGGAGGATAGGAGTGGCCATGTAGAGGATTTCACTTAGACCATGAACGAGATATAGGAGCAAGTGAAGAAGACAATCACAAAGGCTACTCACAAGTTGAAAGCTAAGGTGGATATGTCTAGGAAAGATCTCCAATTTATAGTAGGTGACTATGTCCTGGTCCATCTCAATAGATTTAGAATGTAGAAAGGAGTACCAACTAAGTTGCAGATGAAGAGAGTGGGACCATGTAAAGTGTTAGCTAAGTATGGAAAGAATGCTTACAAGGTGGAGCTTCTTGCATACTTAAGTATTTCACCAATGTTTAATGTGGCTGACTTGATTAAGTATAAAGGACATGTAACTGACATGAATCTGGCGAGTATAGATGTCTTGGGGGATGTGAGTATTGTAGTTTTACCACCTAAAGACAAGCTACAAGCAGATAGGATCTTGGAATCCATGGTGAAGAAGTATACTTGGCACAAGGTGTACAGGTAACATCTCATACAATGGAAAAACAAACTAGAGTCTAAGGCTTCATGGGTGGTGGAAGCTCATTTCAAGAAGTATGGCATTGATCTGTCTCTGATCTTTCCCCACATTCCTTTGTGTTTGTGCAGAGGGGGGAGAATGGTGCAGGAGCACCCATAGGTTGCCATAGGTTGTCTAGGACAACTAAGCAATCTAATTTAGTTCATTTCTGTGTTATCCTTAGTGGAAATTTTGTTGTGAATTGATCGGATGAAGGTCATGTTGACCACTAAGTAGGTGTCTTAGGGTTTTAGCTCAAAAGGAGGTATAGGACTTTTCAGACTTTCGCAAATTTTTGAAAATGTTCCTCAATTGGAGCTACAAGCAACCAAGAAGAGCCCAAGGGAGAGGATAACTAATTTGGTGACCCTATTTATGGGATGCCTTGGCATTGGAGTCAGGTTGGAAACATTTGATATTGTTTAAGTTTTTGAATTCAAGAGAAAGCAATTATGATTGTGTCTGAAATTTCTAGTTTTTGCATTGAAGTGATTTCTTAATGGATTGATCTTGGCACTTTAATTCATGTATGATGTAGGGTAGTTTCTCTTCAAGTGTTGTGTGGCATTAGATAGTTTGTTTATTCAGTTTCAAGCATTGTTTGTAAATAATATGGTTTCTATACTATTGTTGGTCTGAACCAGGCAGTTTGTGAAGAATGGAGTGTTAGCTCACTTTCCCACTATGAAAATTGTATGGCCCTTTGGGATTAGTGACTAGAATCCATGGGTGTAAATATGGTAGGAGTTAGAACCTTTGAAATCATAGGAGCTACTATGGATTTCTTGTCCTAGGTGAGCTAGAGAAGAGTTCAGCTAAGAAAGACCATAGTGTAGAGCACTTGATTTCCAAGGGTGTTAATTTTTTGAAAAATTACCTTTTGGAGAAGGAAGGTATGAGTCTTACAAAGAAATGGTAAGAAGAAAGAAAATCTATCAATATATCTGGTGAGGGAAGAGCTTAGCAAGTTGTAGAGAAGCCAAGAAAGGGCTTAAAAGGCCTAGTTTTGCTCATTTTCAGGTTAGGGATTTGTCCGGTTAGTTGTGGCCCAAGGCCCCAAAAATCCTTGAGAGGTTGGCATGTGAACTAGGAATCCCAATAAAATATTGGGGGTTCTTTGGAATGTTTGTGGGAAAAACCCTGATTTCTCAGAGAAGGAGACCTAATAGGGCTGATTGGGCTAGTAGCCTTCTAGGCCTAATAGTGGGGTTTGGTGAAAGCGACCTGCAGATGGAGTTAGGTGGATCCCTAATACCCTTAATAGGATGGATTGAAGTATTTGGAAGCACCTCCACACCTCTATAAAACCATTTCAAGAAATTGGACTTTAGTAAACTTTAGGGTGGATTAAGGGCTAAGGCTAGTGCTACAAGATTGCACCAAGTTTTGACTTGGAAGGGAGAACTTTGTTGATAGTTCGGTTGGCAAGGAGAACCAAGGGAATCTAAGAAGGAAGAGGTCCTAGAGGTTGCAAAAGGAGGAGTGATACATCCTATAGGTCTTCCAAGAAAGACCTAGAGCATGAATGAGTGATTGATTCATCCAACCTCCCTATCAGTTTTTCTTGAGAATTCATGCTAATTTTGGAGGTTACCTATCATTGGACTAGTCGCACCTAATCCTAAGAACTAAAAATGGAGCTAAGATGAAGTTATTGTCATACTATTTACATTCTAAGCATGTGGATGATGATGCCATGATCAAATTTGAGGAAGCACATACCTCAATTACCTCGAAACAGATGCTCAATGTTGAACTCCTTGAAGATGAGGAATCAAGAAACTCCCGGATGGAGAAAGAAGAAGCTCTTTTAAATGAATTTATAGACATAGATATTTTTGGAAACTATCATGCAATTGGACTAGGAATATACATCATACATGAAGAGGACCAGATGATGCCCAGAGTGACTAAAGAATCTGGAGGTGAAGGGTTCTCAGAGTTATGGAACTTGCACTTTGATAGAGCAAGATGCAAAGTAGGAGCCGACCCAAGAATATGTTTAATATCTCCATCCAAAGAAAATACCTTAAGGTCTTACCACTTCTAGTTTGCGTGCTCAAACAATGAAGCGGAGTATGAAGGCCTTGTCCATGGCTTGAGTTTAGTGGAACGAATGGGTGCAAATAAAGTAACGGCGTTTAGAGATTCAAAATTGGTGGTCAACCAAATCCGAGGGCTAGCTACCACCAAGAATGTTTGTATGCAATCATACCAGCATAGGGTTTGGGATCTGATTGAAGGATTTCATGCATTCAACATCCAAGTTGTACCTAGAGAGTATAAATCTAAAGAAGACTGAATGACAACTATCAGATCTCACTTTCAGCCAACTTCTCAGTTAATTAACAAAAAACATTTAGTGTGAGTGATCGTGCGACCTGCAGTCCCAAATAATGATCAAAACTAGAATTTTTTTGATAGTGATGCTCATATCATGTCATTTCTCCAATTGGTTGGAGAATTTTCTGACCAATTACAGCCAAAGATCACTGAGGCCTACAAGGATCAAGTAATCCAAATTAAATCAAACAAGTTTCCTAGGGTTTTGGTTACTCTCGAGATTCTTTTTCATTCTAATGATGCAAAGAAAGACAAGAGAAATCTTGTAGCTAATAAAGGAAATTATGTCAATTTTCACATCAAAGATCACAAAAAGATTAAATTCTGAAAAGGAGTCTTGCAAAAGAATAAAGAAAGGTTGAAACATTTTTGTGAGAAGTAGCTGAGTGTGGTAGCATGGTCATATGATGATCGTAAGGGATATGATATCAGGATTATCCAACACACCATTGATCTACTAGAAGGAGTAAATCCCAAGCATCAAAAATAGAGGCCAATAAATCCAAAGATTGAGTTGCTAATGTCACAAGAATTAAAGAATTTCATTGAATCTTAGATAGTGTTCCCGATCAGACACAGTACTTGGGTGTCTGACCTGGTGCCATTCCAAAAGAAAAATGGTGATACACAACTATTTGTTGACTTTTGAGAGCTGAATAGAGCATCCCTAAAGGACCACTACTCTCTGCCTTCCATGGAGGTAATTTTGCAAACAATTGTTGGTTTTGAGATGGTTTCAATGTTGGATGGTTTCTCCGGCTATAATCAGATTTGGGTGAAAGAGGAGGACCAACACAAAATCATGTTTACTATCAAGTGGGGAGCATATTCTTATGCTAAAATTATCTTTGGACTTTCAAATGCTGAAGCCACTTTCCAACGAGCTATGGAAATTTATTTCAGGGATTTGATACATAAGATCATTTTGATCATCTTGAGCTTGTCTTCCAAAAGTGCAAAGAGTTTGGGATTTCTTTGAACTCGAATAAATGTGTGTTTGGGGTCCCACAATGGAATTTGTTGGGTTATGTCATCTTGAGGGAAGGTATTGCCATCAATCCAAAAAGGGATAAAGAAATCAAGGAACTCCCTCTACCCATCAACAAAAAGGGAGTTCAATCTTTTTTGGGCAAGGTTAACTTCATCAGCTAGTTCATAGTCTTTTTTGGGGAAGATTAACTTCATCAGCCAGTTCATAGAAAACTTCATAGGGATTGTTTGGCCCATCACCTTGATGCTAAAAACACACCAAGTTTTCAAATGGATAGTGGAAGGTAGAAAAGGTTTTGAACAGATTAAACAGGTCATCTTTTTTGCTCCTATGTTAGTTAATCTAGATTTATCGAAAGACTTCCTTATGTACATCTTTGGTGGTAGCATGAGTATAACTATTGTCCTAATGTAGAAAGATGATGAAGATAAAATAGAATTACCTATTGCCTTTTATTCATGGACACTAAAATATTATGAGGTGAAGTAAAAATTTGTGGAGAAGCAATTTTTTCTATTGTAAAGGGCTTGAAGAAGTTCTGACACCTCATATCATGCAAAACAGTGATTTTTTGTGTGTCACACCCTAGTGTGTGAGAATATATTATGGAAGGTGAAATCATTGAGAAGCGAGCTAACTAGATAACCAATATTCTTGAGTATGACATCAAGATCAAGCCAGTCAAGACTATGAAAGGGAAGGGGTTTTGTGAATATTTGGCTTAAAACAATGAAGCAATTACTAAGTTTGAAGTCTCAAAACCCATGCTACTAAATGAAGAGAGTTCTGAAGATGATTGGTTGGACACCAGAATTAATTTCATACAAATAGGAAGGTATCTACCCAGCCTCCCCTCATTTAAAAGGCATTTTTATCGACTGCAGAATAATTTTTATGTACTCTTGGAGGGAGTTATTTTCAAGAGAAACTTCAATGGAATCTTGTTAATATGTGTAACATAAGAGAAATCAAAAATGATATTGGAGCAGTACCATAGTGGCCTAGTGAGAGGAAATTTTTCAGAAAAAACTATTGCAATCAAGATTATGTGTGCTAGTTATTTTTCACTGATGTTATTTAAGGACTCCTAGTCATTGGTGAAGTCTTTCAATGAGTGTAAGTTTTTGTTGGGAAAAGGAAAAATGTTGCCATGCCACTAAAACCAATTGAAGTGGAAGAGACATTTTCTCAATGGGGTTTTGACTTCATTAACATGATCAATCTATTTTCATTGGCTAGACATAGGTGGATCCTAACGATAACTGACTATTTCACTATATGGAATGAGGTTGTACCTTTTGAAGAATTCAACCGAGGTAGAAATCATGAACTTCCTGGAGGAACTTGTGGCTAGGTTTGGCCCAGAAAAGATAATTATCTTAGATAATTCCAAAGCTTTTCTCAGCTCCAAAATAAGCCAATTTGTACTAAAATATGGAGTCTTCCAAAAGAAATCCTCCAACTACTACCCATAAGGAAATTGCCTTGTTGAATCTACAAACAAGAATCTTCTTCAACTGATCAATAGAATAGGTTCAGAACATCAAAGGGAGTGGCATAAACACATCTAAACAACACTATGGGCAGATTGTATCACACCAAAGAAAATACTGAGAACATCTCCTTACGAGATAGTATATAAGAAGGAGGCACTATTTCCAATCTCTATGGAAATCCTTGCAATCCAACTACTCAATTCTCTTGAGATTGAGAAAAATGGAGCGATGGAGGTGTGATTTTCAAAATTACTTGAAGTTTAGGAGAAACGAGAGCACGCTCTCGAGGCAATGACCAACTGCTAGTAGGTGGTAAAGAAATGGTTTGACAAGAAGAATTCTGACTAGGGTCTGCAATGTGGAGACTTAGTGCTCAAGTTCAAGGAGCATGAAGTAAAGCCTAGTGAACATGGCAAGTTTGATAGTGTCTAGCAAGGACCATTTAAAATCACACAGTGTAAGAAACACAACTCGTTGAGCTAGAAACAATAGAGGGTGATGCCTTGGGTATTCTAGTTAATGGAATATACCTCAAAAAATTCAATTAAGTTGACTTTTGCAATAAGTGTGTAAATATGTGTATATTTTCCCTGATTTGCTAGTTTTAGGTCATTCTCAATGCTTTCTTAGATCAACAACCATATTGATGCAAGGAATTGAAATAAAATGAAGAAAGGAGTCAGAATATAGAAAGATACATATATTGTATTAATTATGGGGATATTTACATCTATATACATGTTGAATAAGTGGGGCCCTTAGCCATGTTCCAATATATATATATTGTCATTGACAAATGTTGCAGAGAATGTTTCAAATACAAAAGGAAAATGAGGAAGGATCTTCTTGACATCTCTTCAGGCACTCGAGGGTCCAACATTGGCAATAGGTGGTGCATAATGAAGAAACATCATCCTCTCAAAATTCTCATTCCATTGCACCTTGTGAAAGGGTTCAACATTGTGCATCCTTATCAGAAAATGGCAGGTGGCACAGACTTTGTGATGATGTTCCTCATGAGTTTCAAGCTCAAAGTCATGTAGAAAGGGCCTAGTCAACATAATTCCTCCTTCCTCAATAAGTCGGTGTAGGTTGCAAATAGATGGAATTACACAGTTAATCTCAATAGCTCTCACAATGTTCTCCAACCCCTCCAAGTAGCATTTGGGAAATACCTACTTTTTCGGCTTTAGAATCTTCCTCTTTGAAAAACCAACATCTAATATAGAAGCTACAAAGTGGGAACTAATACTGGTATTTAGTCTAGATACCGGTCCTCATATTCTATGCAGTCTTTGCCTAGCACCTACTTTATGGCTTTCACATACAAGAAGGTTTTTCACACCAATCATGTGTTTCAGATGCCTACACCTAATCTTTCCAATGAAGGTATTCTAGGTTTTCTTTCATGTAAGCCTAATTGGTGTTTCCATGACTAGCACTACTCTCGCTAAATAATGAAATTACCAACAATTTTTTAGGGGCAATTGCTAAGAAACGCTAAGTACAAATATGGATTGCCAAAGTGCCAGGGGTCCTTCTTTTAGATGGGAAAAGGCATCCCTAAATGAGAAAGGTATGTTTACATCAGAAAAAAATGGTAGGAAGAGCACTAACAAGCAGTGTTGTAGCATGAGAAATAATAAAGATAATCAAATGCAATTTCAACTTGTTCAAATTGAGCCTTTGTTTAAAAAAGAACAAGAGGGAGCCAGTTTTCACCATATACATTGTTTCCCTCCTGGTTAAATAAAATAAAATATTTTAAGATGAAGTCATTGGTTGATGTGCCTAATTACAATCAACTAATAATTAAATGAAAAAGCTCGTGAAAATATATGGCGATGTTGGTTTAGTACTTTTTCCAAGAAAAATTAAGAGCCACTGTATGTGAGGTCATATCTCTTAATGTGTGTAATTTTTTTGCAAGTGGGCGGTCTCTTCGCATGCACAAAAGGGTTAGTGGTGCATGGCATAACTAATGTGAAAAGATGACATGTACCCTTGCTAATCTAATATTCTCAAAAATCAAAAAGACGGATAGGAGCATCGTGTAGAGGGAATTAATTATGCAAGGTTGGCAAAGCATGTAACCACCTAAGTCATTTGCAAAGATAGAGAAAGGTTTTCGAAAAACTAAGTTGTAGAGTTCTTCGAAGACACAAGTAAAATGGCATAAATTGTAGAGAGCTCAACTCAAGTCATCACCAATGAAAGAATTGAAGAATGAGGGATGCAGGCGCCTTGCATGAATATCTATGCCCAAGATTTTTATGCAACCCCAGGCATTCTAGGTAAACATTCATGGCCCTACACTAAGTTGGAGGACTAGAAAGTGTTAAAAATGGTTTCTTCTAGAAACCAAGCTTTCATATCAAAAGATTGGGATAACGTCTGAGATCTAGAGTTATCTTAGAATGCCAAAAGTTTAAGAGAGGTTGCATGCAAAAAGATGAAAAAGATCAATGATCCTTTTCACAGCCAATAGTGGAATTGTGGTCTTGCTCAGTATATGGTTCCTTTGGTACACCATTGTCTAAGGATTGTGGTTGCCTGTGCTAAAAGTTTTGACACCCGATCGGGAATTAGAAGTGGTCATAATTTCAGGTTTGTAATTTGTCACTAGGCTCTCTAAGATATGTTGTGCATTCTTGTTAATGCTCTTGAGGCTATTGAGGATTTTGATATTTCCAAATAGCAAAATTATTGGAGAATGCTTAGGTTAGTGCAAATTTTTTTTAATACCAAAATAGATCATAATGGAGAAATATGTTTGGTCTCTTTTCATAGAGTTAGATATCATGGATGAGAGGCCTTGTACTGCCTTGTGATTGGTGCTTTGATATAGATTTTACAATACTCTCAATGTAGGGTTTTGTCTGAGAGCCTTTTTGGCTCCTGCATTTTGTTTTAGATAGGGTACTGGCCTTGGAGGTTTTTAGGTAGTTGTGTAATACTGAGAATGATTACTGGGGAGGAAAGCATTTGACTTCCTATTTTGAATTTTCCAATCATGTTTGGCTCTATATCATTGGTCAAGAAGAAGAATCTAAAGGTGAATAGTTCTGAAGTATTGTACTCAAGTTGGGTTCCCTTGGATTAATGGTTATTTGTGACACATGGCACTATAATCCAGAGGGTAATTTGGTAGAGATAGGGATGAATATCTCTCACCATCCTCGATCATATTAGGACCCTCAAAGAAATAAAGATGAGGGAAATGAGATATTATACGTTGGCCTTGAGTACATCCCTTCTAACTTGGGTCAACCACCTTGACCGAATTTTTATCATATAATGGAGAAGCCTACCCCTAACCACAAAGTAAATAAACTCCTCTACAACTGGTTAAAAAGGCTTCATTGGAAGCCTAAAAGGATTAAATATTTTTGAATTTATAGGCAACAGGTAAAAAGGACTAACGGCCTATTTCAAGAAGTGGATTCGAACAACTAGTTTGATGATATCTGGTGCCGTGAGAATTCAGGTAGTGAATATTCTCCTAACCCTTCAGGTTCTATGAGGTTTGGTGAGGTGGAATGTGTAGCTATGGAGCATGAAGAAGAGGTAGCCCAAAAGGCTCCCATAATTGAAGAAGATCATGTACGAGGAGAGACAGTTAGTGAACAATAGTTACTACATGAAGACTCCTGAAATATATAGCTATCAAATCCTAATCTCTCCTCTAGATCATGTGTGAAGAGGTTCAGGTCTTCTAGATTCTATCGAAGGGTTATTTTGAACCTAGACAATTCTTTGGAAGAGAAGAGATTGCGCACTGAGGAAGCAAGAGGGAAATAAAAAGAACAACGTGAAAGGTAATTGTATCTGCTACAAATCTTCAGGAAACTTAAGTATATTTCTACCCTTCTTTTCTCTCTTCTATGTCTTTAGTTTCCTCTATGCCTGCTTAGGTCATGCCACTTGTGCCAGTTGTTCCTATCACTAGTCACCTAAGGTAGGTCAACATTAATTCCCCTTGGGGTCCCCTTTCATCTCCTCCTATGTCTACTACCCATGAGGCAAGAGTAATGGTAACTGTTTCACAAAAATAGATGACCTTCATGTTTATTATTTTTCCTTCACAGTTGTGTCTTCTCTTTAATCACTCACAACTTTTGGCATTTTCCATGTGGCCTCCTAACGAAGCTCTTTTTTGTTTGTATTGCTTTGCTTTTTCCAAATTCCATGTGCATGATGCTTGGCTTTCTATGGCTGCTTTCTAAGCTGTCCCCACCTTGTAGCTACTATCACTCGACATTTTCCATGTGGTTTCCTCTTGGAGATTTTTTCTAGGCATCCCTTATTCATTTTTCCAGGCTCCATCTACCTGACGCATTACATTTCCTTGCGTGCTGGTTTTTTGGGAGTTGTTGCACCGTTTGTTCTCGCTTGCCACCAAGTTTTCTTCTTCAATGTTGCATGTTCATTTCTTCTATTGTATGGCCTTTGTTTCTCTGAGGCAGTTGTGTTGGCACATTTTTTATCATTCCTTTTGTTTGTTGTTGGCTTAAGAAGATCTAGGGCTTCGATGTTTCATCAGGGCATATTTCTTCATGGTTGTCAAGTGGTGGGCTAGCCTATATAGGTTGTCTTCCTTCTCTTTTATTAAGTGGTTGATTAGATAGATATTAAAGCTTCTAGAGCACTAGGAATAGCCTCTATAAGATTTATTGAGCTTGAAGTTTGTAGACTATGCCACTCAATTCAGCCTTTTTGCACTTCATGATTTTGATAAGACTGTTAGATTGTATTGTTTTTTTCCTATGATATATGAATGTCTATTGTTTAGATTTTGTAATATTTTATAGATTAATAGATACAGATCATCTTTTTAACTCCTCTGGGTTGGCTGAATTTTTACTTGATTATGTTATCCAATTAGGAGGTTTTCTTATGTTTTTAAGTACTTTTGAGAAAATTTATCTAAATAAACAACATTCAATTGTTTGAGCCTTTGCATCCAACACTATACTTAGGTAATATTGTTTATGATTTGGCGTATCGGCTTTAGTTTAGATTTACATTCTCAGTTATCTTCCTAACTTGTACTTCCCCCCACTACAATAAAGATTTGGCTTTGGTAAAACCCAAAGGTTAGTTAGTTGTGTGCACAATGTCTCCCAACAACTAAGTTTCCCATGAGACTGTTGCTACCTGCAAAATCTTGCATCAATAGTTCTTTTTCTAGAATTCTTGATGGGACACAAACAAGCATGTTCACTTGATTATATAAGTTTGTATGAGCCATCAGCCTATAACTAGGTCACAAACTGCAAGATTCCCTAGCCTTCTCATATTGCCCTAAGTTTTTGTTCACCCAAGAGGTCAGCAAGGTAGTCCTTCACCTCCTTTGTCTCCTCCTTCTCCTTCATCGCCTCCTTTTTCTACACCTTTAGCCACTAGAAATTATGTAGCCTGGGACATTGGAAGTCTTTTAGTAGCACCTGTGCATCCTACAGTATGGGCCCCAATCCCTGCTTCCACCCTAAAATCTATTGCTAATTATTTCAGAGATGAGTCAAAGACACCAATGAAACACCTACAAGATGTGGTAGAAATATGTATGGTACATGGTGTGTCAAATGAAAATGTAGCTCTCAGATTGGTTGTTGCCTCCTTCCAAGGAAAGGCATTGAACTGGTATAGAAGTCTTGAGGCCAATATGATTGCTACTTGGGACCAGCTTGGAACCCCGTTTGATGAGAATTTTTAAAATTCTAGTGATAGGTCTTCGCTATATCATCAATTGGCCAGAATAAAGTGAGCTCCTCATGAGGCTCTACCCGATTTTAATGCATGCTTTCATTCAAATTGGTAGAGAGTGCTTGTTGGTATTCAACCACTCCCAAATTTTGAATTCATGTTCTACTTGAAGTCCATTAATCTTGATATTTCCATGATTCTACAGGCTCTTGGTGGAGACTCTTCCTGATGCTTATGCCATGGTTGTCACTACGAAAAATAACCTTATTGCTACTAGAAAGTTGGCACCAAGGACCATCATGCCATTGTTCCCCAAGTTCAATGCCGAGGAAGTTGAAGCTCCTTTGACCATCGTGCCTGCAACTCCTCCCTAATCTATGTACATGTATCTAGGAACAACTTTGAGCGCAACTCTGATTGTAGCTCCTTTGCCTAATCCTTTGATGACCAAGATGAATGAGATGAGATAATAGATGTGGGCCATGACTAATGAATTGACTACTTTGAAGTGATAGCAATATAGCTTTCAGAAGCCAGCCTACCAAAATTATCAAGGTGAAAAAACTCTGTACCAGTCAAATCAATGGCAAGATAGATCACGCGGCGATACTTAGGCTTAGCCAAATAACCAAATTGTTCCAGTGACTTTGCTGATGCAGACCATCCATCCTAGTTCAAATAAAGAGCATGTTGTGGGACAAGATAACTTAGCCGAAGATGTTAATTCATGATGTTTTCCTTGTAACAATGTACACATGCCCCAAAATTATCTGCAAGGAAATTTGCAATAGAAGATTGCAGAACAACATAGCCAAGGCGACGCACTTGATCTCGAAAACAAATAATACACCTCTCAGTGGATGGAAAATGGATTCCTCACTGCTCAAATGCAAGGGATGTCCATTCAACAAGATTTATACATAGTTCTAGACCAAGCCCTCTTTTCATGGATGGAAGGAGAAGAGTCAACATTTCCAAATGACTTTCGTATGACTTAGGTACCCTGAGTGTAGTCTGATTGCAACAAGCATTCTAAGCGAAGAATCACCAAATAATTCACATCTATTCCAACTAATGCTCCATCTTAGCCGACGCCTAGACCACCAAAAGGCCCATCGTTAGTCCCACAAAAAACTAACGTGGCTCCTCCTAGCTCTCTGAATCCACCTCCTCTAAAGGAAAAGGCTCCTATGACCATCGCAACTATTGCTAAATAGTCGGATGTACCAGCTACGAGGCTAACACCAACTATGAAACCTAAGGAGAAAGAAATCATGGCTCATCACTCATGAGCACAGTTCAATATGGTGGAACAACTGAAGAACTCATCTACCAATGCTTCTTTGTGGGATGTCTTGGCTATTCAGGAGCAGAAGGTACTATTACAAAAAGCATTGTCGGGAGAGGAAGATGTGAAGGTGTCTAGTTAGCCCAATGAAGAAAAAATATACAAGTCAGACCTAGATAAAATCCTAAAAAATCAACCAGAAGAAAAACTCAAAGCCAAAAAAGAGAGTAAGCCTAAACCTAATCCTTTATTTCTAAAACTTATCATTGGTGAAAAGATATTACATAATTGTATGATCGACTATGGTGCTAGCACCACTTTCATGCCTAAAAAAGTAGTTGATGTTTTGGGTTTAAAATATGAGCCTCTTAACAAGGGATTCATGTAGCTAGATGGAAATAAAGATGATACCATTGGGGTAATCAAGGGATTTCCTATGACATTATTTGTCTACCCCAGTATCACTATAAATCAGGATACAATACTCATTGAAATTCCTCCTCTAGTTTTTCCTGAGAGTTCACATAAAATGTTGGAGGATATCTAGCACTAGACTGGTCACACCTAATCTTGAGGACCAAACATGGAGCCAAGATGAAATTAATGTAGGAAACTTTTCATTTAAAACATATTACTGATGAGGCTTAGCTCAAATTTGAAGTGGCACATACTTCAATTACCTAGGAAGAGAGGTTCAATGTGGAATTTCTAGAAGAAGAAGAGGCTACTAGCTCCCAGAAGGAGGATGAAGAAGCCTTGTTGAATGATTTTATAGATATAGACCCTTTTGGGAATTATCACACAACTAGGCCTTGGACTTATTTCATACATGAGGAAGGGTAGTCTATGCCCAAAGTTACTAAAGAGTCTGGAGGCAAGACACCCTCAGAGTTATGGATTTTGCACTTTGATGGAACGAGATGCAGATCCGGAGCTAGAGCAGAAATATGTTTGAAATCTCCATCTAAAGAAAACACCTTGAGGTCTTATGGCTTCTAGTTCACATGCTCAAAAAATAGAGTGGAGTATGAAGGTCTTATCCATGGTTTGAGCCTTGTAGAACAAATGGGTGTGATGAAAATAAGCATATTCAGAGATTCAGAGTTTGTGGTCAACCAAATTCGAGGGATTTCTACTGCAAAGAATGTCTGTATGTGATCATACTCGCAGAGTCTAGGATCTTATTGACAACTTTGAGGTATTTAATATTCAGTCTATATAGAGAGAGAAGAACTCTAAAGCTAATCGGATGGTGACTATCGGGGCTCACTTTGAGCCAGCCTACAATTTATTCAAAAATAAGCATGAAGTGAGAGTAATTCTAAGACCTACTATTCCAAAAAAAAATCAAGAATGGAAATTGTTCGATAGCGATGCTCATATTGCATCATTTCTCTAGTCATCTAAGGAATCAGCTGATCAACTACAACTAAAGATCACCGAAGCCTATGGGGATCAAGTTATCTAGTTGAAATCCAACAGGCTTCCAAGAGGCCTAATCACTCTAGAGATCCTATTTGATTTCAATGATGCAATGAGAGACAAAAGGAAGCTTGTAGCTGATAGAGATGACTACACCAATTTGCATATCAGAGAAGACAAAAAGTTCAAGGTCGGGAAGGAAGTATCTCAGAAGAATAAAGATAGACTAAGGCACTTCTGTGAGGAATATCCAAGCGTAGTAGCTTGGTCATATGATGATATTAAGGGATACGACCCCTGGATTATTCAACATAAAATTGATCTATCAGAAGGAGTAAAGCCAGTTCGTCAAAGATAGAGGCCTGTGAACCCAAAGATTGAATCTCTTATGTCACAAGAATTGAATAAATTGATTGCATCCGGAATAGTGTTTCCAATCAAACACAACACTTAGGTGTCAATCTTGGTACCAGTTTGAAGAAGAATGGAGACATACGACTATTTTTAGACTTTTCAGACTTGAATAGGGTGTCCCTAAAGGATCATTACCCCTTCTAGAACTCAAAATTTCCATTTAAAACCTTAAGGTTTTTGTAGTATTTTCCATGAAAAATTCACTTTTTCCATTCAAAATGCTTTAATTCATTATACCACTCCTTTGATATTCACTTCTTATATCTTTACCGCATTACCCCAGCCTCCCACAAAGAAACCCATGGTATAGCGGTAGTGGTTGTAGACTATCATCATTGTACCACTAATGATCTAGTCTAAGACCGTAGTGACTGCGATAATAGTCAGTAAAGGGCTAGTAAACTACGAGATAGACGAAGGAAAGCAGTTTCAATGTTCACCACAGTACCACATGCGGTCAAGACATAGACTGCAGTGGCACAGTAAATAGTTAACAACCAATGAGGTAGCGAGGTGAAGTGGCTAGCGATTACTGCTATACCTCACACAATGAAAATGAAGACTGCAGTGCCTATGGTAAACTATCAGGGGAAACGGCTAACAGTTATCGGGGTACCACCGACAACAAATATAGAGACTGCGATAATGCGATGGATTGAAGCAATAGTGAATAACGGTAAAACACTGTGATACTGTGGGTGGGAAAGTCAAAGCCCATGGTAAAGTGGTAAAATAAATAAAGAAAACCACAAAGACATGAAGTATAACAATCGATAATATATAAAATAAAATGTACGGAGTGGGAAATGTAAAAAAGGAAGAAATCAAAGGCATAAATACTATATGAAATATTTAATTTTCAGAGAGGCAACATAATTAAATATTTTAATCTCTGTAATCAAAATATCAAATAGTTGTAATGGGTAGAATGAAGGGTCATGACCCTTGATCTGTAATGTATAAATATTTGCAAAAATCTAAAGAAGGAAAAGGGGGAGACAGTAAGGGGGAGAGTTAGAGTAGTTAGATTTTTCCTAAGGAGGGACTAGAATGTAAACAATGACAAAGCCTTTTTCTTTTAAGCAGATCAATGGATAGATCATTTTGAATTGGTGAATCATTTTCTGTTTTCAGTTGTTGTGATTCAATAATTTATATTTCTTATGTGGGTTGTCTCCAACTTGAAGTCTTAAATCATTTAAATCAATGTATCAATCATATGTTTGATTTATCAAAGTGAAAATTTCACTTTGTGTGATTTGGTTGATTGGTGTCTACAAGTTAGAGTTAAATTCTTCTAAACAAGTCATAGTGATTTAGTATTTCTTTTGGATTGTTGAAGTAGAGCCCGATAAGAAAATATTCTAGCACTATTTATGCAAGCCATAAATTAATGAAGTCATATGCCAGTCATTAGGTTTCATTTTCCAAAGTGCCTAACAAGTAGAATCAAGATAAAGAAGTAAAAAGCTCATAATTCATAGTATTTGACTCCTTTGCCCATGTGGATAGAAGGCACTGATCTGCCTCAACCCATAGATTAAATTCATGAAAAAATAACTTATTCAAATCCTTTCATTTGTGTAGTAGGAGTAGGATTAATTGTAGTGTTTTCATCTATTCACTTCCACTTGCCATTCTGGATAGATTTCTCAACCAGGAAGTACATTTCAATCTGCATCATTCATAAAGGTACACCCTCCTTGGTCTAGAAAAACCTAAAGAGAAGAAGGTTCAATTGCATCAATTGGCCTTGTACGTTGGCCAAAAGCGTTGTGAGAGCTTGGCAACATCTCATGGTTTAAACCTACATTTTTGAGACCCAACAACCCCCTTCCTTCTATGGAAGCAATTCTGCAAATTGTAGCTAGTTTTGAAATGTTTCCAGTGTTGGATGGCTTTCTGGGCTACAATCAGATTTGGGTAAAAGAAGAAGACCAACACAAACAAATGTTCACCACAAAGTGGGGAACATATTCATATGCCAAGATGCATTTCAGACTCTCAAATGCTAGAGCCACCTTTCTGAGAGCCATGGTTATTGCCTTTAAGGATTTAATACATAAAATTATACTTATCTATCTGGATGACTTGACAACATTTTCCAAATCCATCGATGATCACTTTGATCATTTAGAGCTTGTCTTCTAGAACTGCCAGGAATTTTCTATTTCTCTAAACATGAAGAAATGTGTGTTTGGAGCTCCCTAGGGGAAGTTATTGGGATATGTTTTCTCAAGGGAGGGCATTCCCATTGATCTTGAGAGAGTTGATGTGATTCGAGAACTTTTGTTACTCGTAAAAAATAAGGGAGTGCAATCATTTCTAGATAAGGTCAACTTCATCAACTGATTCATTGCAGATTTTCCAAGAATCATTCGGTCGATTACCTTGATGCTTAAAAAAGACCAAACTTTCAAATGGACGGAGGAGGCCGAAAAAGCTTTTGAGGTTATACAGGAGGTTATTTTTTCTACTCCTGTATTAGTCAACTCGGACCTGTCAAAATATTTTATCATGTATGTTTTTTGTGGTGGAAACAATATTTCCCTTGTGCTTATGCAGAAAGATGGTGAGGATAAAAAGGAGTATCCTATTGCTTTCTACTCATGCACCTTAAAGGAGTATGAGGTAAAATACAATTTTGTAGAAGGATAGGCCTTTGCTATTGTGAAAGGGCTTAAGAAGTTCTGACATCTGATATCATACAATAAGGTGATTGTTTGTGTATCACATCCTAGTGTGTGTGAATATATCATGGAAGGAGAAATCATAGAGAAAAGAGCTAACTGGATTACCAAGATCCTAGAGTATGATATTGAGGTTAGGCTTGTCAAAATTGTTAAGGGAAAAGGACTATGCGAGGACCTCACCGGAAATAATTAACCAATGACAGGTCTTGAAGCCTCGAAACCTATGTTACTAAATGAAGAAAGCTCTGAGGGTGATTGGCCAGAAGATTGGATAAAATTCATGCAAACATGAAGGTATTCGATCAATCTCCCTTATTTTAAGAGGTGGTTCTATCATTTGCAAAATAGCAGTTATGTTCTCTTGGAAGGAATACTTTTCAAAAGAAATTTTAATGGCATCCTCCTAAGGTGTGTAAATGAACATCCCAAAATAATATTAGATCAATACCACAATGGCCTAGTTGGAGGAAATTTTTTTGCAAGAACTACAACAATTAAAATTATATGTGCTGGTTAATTTTGGCCAACACTATTCAATGATGCATTTTCATTAATAAAGTCTTACAATGAATGCCAATTTTATGTCAAAAAGAGAAATAATGTTGTTATGCCATTAAGACCTATAGTATTAGAGGAAACCTTTGCTCAATGGGGTCTAGAATTCATTGGAATGATTAACCATTTCTCTTTAGTTGTACATAGGTGGATATTGATAGCAACCAACTTCTTGAATCGATGGGTAGAGGCAATGCCATTGAAGAATGCAATGAAAGTAGAGATTGTTAACTTCGTGGAGGAGTTGGTAGCCATATTTGGCCTACAAAACATAATTATTTTCAGCAATGCCAAATCTTTCCTCAGCTCTAAGATGAGCCAATTTGGATTGAAATATGGGGTTTTATTGAAAACCTCTTCTAACTATTATCCTTAGAGAAATGGCCTTCCAAAATCCACAATTAAATACCTCATAAGGTTAATCAAGAGGATGGGCTTGGAAGACTAGAGAGAATGGCATAAGAACCTCCAAAAAATGTTATGGGTAGAATGTATCAAGCCCAAAAAAATATTAAAGAAATCTCCTTACAATACGGTGTATGGAAAAGAGGCATTGCTGCCTATTTCCATCGAAATCCCAGCTCTCTAGTTGCTCAAATCTCTAGATATTGAACAAAACAGAGCAATGGAGGTATGGTTTTCAAGGTACATGATAAAAGAGAGCATGCTCTTGAGGCCATGAATAGCTTCCAGTAGGTGGTAAAATGTGGATTGATAAAAGGATGTTTGACCAGGAGCTAAAACATGAGGACTTGGTGCTCAAGTTCAATGAGTGCGAGGCAAAGCCCAACCAACATGCAAATTTTGATAGCCTTTGCGAGGGGCCTTTCAAAATTGTTCAATGCAAACAGTTTAATTCTTTTGAGTTAGAAGACAAGGAAGGTAACATTTTGAGTTTTCTAGTTAATGGGATACATCTTAGGAATTTTAATTAGTTCCGCCCATTCAATGGGTTTGTGAATTGTAAATATTTAATTATTTTTTTGCTTTAAGTTTTATGTTTTCTCTATGCTTTTTGAAACAACAACATAATTGCTTGAAATTGAAATACATTGTAAATGAGCCAAGATGTGAAAAATATAAGTATTATATTATTATTGGGACATTTATATTACATATGATAGAGGCTACTGGCCTTGTATCAAAATATATACGTATATCCGCTAAGGAGTAGAGGCTGGAAAAAGGGGAAAAAGAAAAATTGGGGACTATATTTTTTCTCAAGATTCTCAAGCACTAGACGAACCAACAATGGTGGCAGCCAGTGGTGCAAGATGAGGGAACACCATTATTTTGAAGTCTCCATACCACTAGAGGTTTCACAATGGTTTGATGTAATGTATCTGCATGAGGAAAAATCAGTCGACACGGACCTTGGCACAATGCATTTCATGGGTCTAAAACTCAAAGCCGAATAGGAAGGGCCTTGTTGGCATAGGTCCCTCATGCATTAACAACCAACGTAGGTTGCAAATAGAGGGGACCCCATGATTAAAGATGGCAGCCTGTACCACTTGCTCAAGTCCTCTAAGGTAGTGCTGAGGGAACACTCGCTTGGTCAGATTTAGGATTTTGTGCTTGGAAACGCTAATGTCCAGAAATGAGGTGATGAAGTGGGAATAAATGCCAGTGTTCAACTTGTACTGATCCTCATATTCCACATAGTCGCGGCTGAGGACCCATTTCTTCTCTTTCACATATAACAAGTTCTTGATGCCTATCATGCGTTACAGGTGCCTACACCTAATTTTTCTGAATAATGTTGCCTGGGTCTTCTTGCAAACCAACCTAATCAACATCTCCATTATTGCTTACTACTCTAACTTAAAAAAATTGCTAAGTTAACTAGGGCCTACTAAAGTGGAATGCTAAGGCTAATTGTGATTAACAAAACTGCTAGGGGGCTATTTATAGATTCAAGTCAGGGTTCACCCAATGAGGCAAGCTATAATTACATTAGAAGAAAATGGAGTTATCAGGCCTTGATAATCAGTGTTGAGACATGTGAGTTGATGTGAATGATTAGGTACAATTGCAACTTTCTTTACTCAAGTTGCCAAATTAGAGAAAATGTGCCAGGTGCTTGCCTAAGGAGTTGCCGTCCCGATACAATCAAGGCAAATATTTTGGTAAAGCCATTGGGCACTATGCCCAAGTACAAATAGGCGATCAGTAAATGGAAGAGAATTTGTGAAGGATATGGCAGGGCTATTCTGGTGCGTTGTCTAAGAAAAAGCAAGGCACCACCTCACGCGAATGTCATGTCTCTTAAATTTTAAGAGTATTTTAGCAGGTCGGCAATCTTATCGCATGCTCAAAAAGGCCAGAGATGCATTGGGAAACTAAATATTAAAGGTTGGCACATACACTTTCCAAGCCATTTTTCATGAAAACCAAAAAGTAGGTTAGGCATGCAAAAGGGGCATTTATGGTGAGAATTTATTAAAATGTGAAAATGGTTAAGTTATTCGCAAAGAGGGAAATATTTTTCAAAAGTTAAGTCATTTATGACATTAACGAGTAGAGATTGATAGTTCTCTACATAGAAATTTATGGTCAAGAGTCTTATGCTACCCCAGGCATCCCAACAAGGCCATCTTGGCTTTTTACCAGTCAACTAGACCAAAAAATTCTTGCCATGGTTTCTCCTAGAAATTGGGCCCTGGTATCATAGGATTGGGATAATGTCTTGGATCCTAAGTTATCTCAGAATCCCAAGAGCCTAAGGGAGGTTGCATGTGATAAAATGAATAAAATGTTGGACCCATTCAAAAAACGTCTATAGGACTATGGGCTTCCCTAGTACATGGTTTTCCTGGTGCATTATTGCCTAGAAATGGTCACAACATGCACAAAAAACTTTGATCCTCAGACTAGAGTTATAAGTGGCCCTAATTTGATGGAGGTCAATAGCCCTCATGCTCTGTAGGATATGTTATGTGTCTCGTTCACTCTACCCAAAAGTGTTGAATATTTTGACATAAAAAGTATGTAGGAATGCAAGAGAACATTTTGGATGGCATTGCAGTTTTATTCCACTGAGACTACTCAGCTGAAAGATGCTCCAACGCCTCCCAAATTCCTAATTTCTCTAAGTGCCTTGAAGTCAGGGTCTGCTTCCGTCACTTATATCTTGGCCTTGGTTTGTGGGATGGATAGAAACAAGGTAGTTTTCGAATTCCAAATGAGTCTCAACATCATACTGAGGAAGAACAACTAGCCTCCGCTTATGGACTTCACAAGGGTCATTCTGGATGGGATGATCGAGTAGCTACGAGATTTTGAAGTTGGCTCTAGATTCAGGTATTCTTCCTTCCTGGATTTTTTAATTTTGCATTAGAATCCTAACTATTTTCACCAATTCATGGCCCTAGGAATTTTTAATGAAAGTGGTTCTCGGAAGCCAGTGTCAAAATGGAATCTCATCCTATCAAAGACTTTTGATTATTGCATGTTTTTGAATTCATTCCTAGCTCTGAATTTGTCGGATTTGGATGGATCTAGAAGTGGCATGATAGTGCATCTGATGCCATGACACAAGTCATGGTTGGGAGGCCTCTTTCCACCTTTTGATTGATTCTTTGGCATAGACTTCACCATGCTCCATACACAAGGGCTTCATCCAAGAGCATTTTTGTCTCCCATGTTTCCTTTCTGACAGAGTGCTGGCCTTGGAGGTGTTTCAACAACTAGGCAATATTAAGAATGATTACTATTGATGCAAGATTTTATATGTGGCAGAAGTCTTATGGGAAACTTAGCTATTGTGGGACATAGTGCGCTAGCTAAGTGACCTCTGAGATTTTATCAAAGCCGACTCTTTATTTAGTGGGGGAGGTAAAAGGTTAGAAAGATAGAAAAATATAAAATATACACTACAGGCAATGTGTTTGAATCATAAACAAAAATACCAAAGCACAGTGGAGGATGTAAAGGCCCGAACCACCAAAATGTTATTTATCAAGTAAAATTTCTCAAAAGCACTGTAAACATAACAAATACCCTTCATTTTTCATAGCATAATCTAGCATAACCTTAGCCAACATATAGAAGTCGAAGAAACATGATTTGTATTTATTGGGCTATGGAAGATCAGAAAATTTGAAAAAACAAACAATCATACAATATAAGAAAATAACAGCATAGACTAAGAATCTTACTAAATGCATGAAAAAAAAAAGGTCGAATTGATTTGGCATAGTATAGAGTCTTCAAATTTAATAAAATTATTACAAAGGTGTTTTTCCTAGTGCTCGGGAGTTTTTTACAACTTAACAACAACCTAATAAAAGAGAAACATGGCTGCATAAATAGGCCAGCCCACCACTTGAAACACCACAGAGAAAGAAAACCGCAAGAAAGGATCAATGCCCCAAATCACCTTGAGCCACCATAGAAGACATCGATAACCCAAGAGCATGCCAGCAAAGTCATTACAAGGAATGGAAAACCACGTAACAATAGAAATGAACATGCAGTGCCACAGAAGAAAACACAGTAGCAAGCGAGTAAAAAAGGTGTAGCAACAATTCCAAGGTAACTGATGCATAAATAACTACCACGTGTCACATAGATGGGGCCCAGAAAAAATATGAAGGGATGCCCATCGAAAAGCTTCGAGAGGGAGCCATGTGGAGCATGCCGAGTGATATGAGTGATTTAATGGCAAGGCACAACTACGAAGATAAAACTAAAAACTGTGAAGGTTGGCAGTTTTTTGTGAAAGAGTTTGGTGACTGATAGAGACATTTCCCTCGTGGAATGAATAACCCCTAATAACCTTAGTTCAACATCCCAAAAAAAGTGCTCATAACCTCGAGAGGGCAGCTTGCAGATTGGTCTAGACCTCATTTGACGATGAGAAGAGAGCTTGCAAATTTTCATGTGCCAATTTGAGATTAATAATTTTCTTGAAAGGTAATCCGCCATATATTTTAGTCTCTAATTCTAGCTGCAAGAAGTGATGCACCAACTAATGGACGATCCTTTCAATCTATTCGACGGTTAGAGATTGATCAAAATATTAGAAGATAGAAAGGTCCTACTTATTCTCGTCGATATTATAAACAATGTGTTCAACATTGGAAACCACCTGATCTGCAATGAAGGGCAAAGGGAGGCCTCTCTGAGTTAAGTGGGAAAAATTTGCTTGCATATCACTCATAACTTGGTTCAACCTAGCCCTACATTCTGCCACCTGCTGGACAGCCTCATGGATAGAAATGAGGATGATTACACCCATGGCCTTCGTTGTTCAGTCCTCAATACACATGTTGCTTAGAGCCTCATTGGAAGTTGTATACAGTTTTCCCAAAAAAATTCTAGCCTCCAGAACCTTATCAGAAGTTACCTCCTGAATATGCTAGATCGTTTCACCTACCATTCCACATAGGCTAGTTGCCTGTGCAATAAATTTTAGGGTGGGCTACAAAGTAAGGAATAATGCCTTGACTTTATCCAATATGATGCATGCAACTCCTTGGTGATCTCCATCGAGCTCATCTAAGGTGCAAGAGGTTAGGTCCACAAAATACTCAATTTCACTTCTTTGTTGCTCAAGTCTACCTTTAGCTCCGATAGACCTCTATCAAATGCAGACACTTGTTCTCTTAGAGTGGATATTTCCTTTTCTTTTTCCTCCAAGGCCAATTTGGCCTACTTTGTTTTTTGAATCTCCAAATCTAAAGTGGCATTCATTTCATTTATTTCATCATCCATGCTCTGTCGGAGCTCCTTCATACATTCACTCAGTTGTACGGACTCAACGCAGAGCTTTTCCTCATTTGCTCAGCTCTGCTCAACCTCATCCTGGAGGGTCAGGATGATTTTTGTGCTCTTAACCTAGAGCTCCTTGATCTGGCTTTCAAAAGCACTCCTCTCCTTCTCTGGGTGAATTATTTCATTTTATTGGGCCTTGGACTTGTTCACCTAGATATCGACCTTTCCCTTCAGCTACAAAATTTTATCCTCTTTCTTCCTTGCTTAGCGATTGAGCTTGAGGTAATTAATGGTTAAAATATTTTGATTCCCCTCCATTAGCTCGACCTTATCCTATGGAAGGGCCTTTTGTAAGTCTAGCCCAATGGTGTTGATAGAGTAATCACTTGGTAGCATTTCTCCTACCAGTTTAATCATGTTGTGAGTGATCTTTGCAAACATTAATGAATTCTGGCTCTCATTGAACACAATTTGAAAGAGAGACTTTACCTACCTACCCACATCCTTTTGTCTCCTCTTTTGCATTCAGCTAGCTTGAGCATTTTTTTTTGCCTCCACCTATGAGAAATATTCCTAGGAAGGGATACCCAAGCCACCAACAAAAGGAAACTCTTGAGGGACTATTAGTGGGAAATATACTGTACTTAGCACATCGGTTGTTTTTGTAGGCCTTGTTATAATGGCCGGGGAGAATGGAAGAATGAATTGGTTGCTTAGAGGGGATGATAGTGTAGTATAAGGAAAGGCTAGGGAGGCACCAACCGAAGGGATGGGCCTCAGGGATAATAACTGTTGGCTCATGAGCCCAACACTTACACCAAATTGTGTTTTGAATAAGGGATAGAAAGTAGGGGATGAAAGTGGGAAACCAGGAGGGGGAAGACTCGACTTCTTGGGATATCCAATGACAGAGAAAACTGGTGCAGATGAAAAATTGGGAGCAAACAAAGAAGAGACTAGAGACATAGTAGAAAAAGAAGGGGGAATAAATGATACCTGAGGCTTGTGAGGAGTTGTAGATGATACAACCGCTTCCTCTAGCTATTACTCTTCCTCCCCATTGGATTCACTTGTCTGTGTCTACTACTAGTAGTCCTTGCCCACTTCCTGGTAGATTTAGAGGAGCCAAATGGCTCTGACGCTTGCATGTTTGAAGAATCTTCCTACTATGTGAGATTTTTACTAAAATCTTCTTTATGCATTGGATTCTCCGCAATGGTAGGGGGATTCTTAATTACTTCTTCTCCAAGCTCCATGGCAATCTCTTCCCTGTATATTGTTGCTCTGACATTGAAGGGTTTAGAGAATTTTATGCATCTGGGTGGGAATTCTCCCAGATGTCATCAATTTTTTCATCAAGAGCCACTTCTTCATGAAACTTGGTGGTTTCCTTAATCTCCTGCTAGTAAACCCAGAAGTCTTGAATCTTTTCAGGCCACCATTTGAGATTTTGCAATTGGGTGCACAGGGCTTGGTTGATCTTCTGATTTGGATTGGCCCTCCCCATTATGTAGTAGAAAATCAACCATGATGGTCACATGTCTTTAGTGGGTAGATATTCAAGGCCTACATACAACCTTAAATTCCCTTCTTCAACATTTTTCTGAGGGTCCCAGAATGGCCACAGCTAATGTGAAATTCTTATGCCAATCTTCGACAAATTATTTTTGGGGTTGTATTGCTAGGTGTCATTTATCACCACCAACCCAAGATGACCCAACTTTGAATACAGAATCTTTGAAGTGTCAATCTTCAAGGTCCTCTTCTCAATCAGTGACATGGAACCAAACATGACTGACAGTGTCAAATAGGAGGTCAAATTTTTTCCTCCCCAATAATCATTATCTATATTGCATAGCTTCCTCATTACTTCTAGAGCTAGCACTCTTTCAGAAAGAAAATGTGAGAGCCGAAAAGGTTCCTGGGTGAACCCTTGCATGCGGAATATACTGAAATTTGTGCCAAAGAACCAATCGTAGGGTGGCACAAGCTTTCCCAACTTGGATTTATGTCTTGGTGATAGACATACGAACATGTTGATCCTAACTCTATCCAAAGCCCACAAATTTGGGGCTAAGAACAAATCCGAAAATGCATAGTAATCAATTTTTTTTGACATGATAGGAGTGCATATCAAGACTGGCTTCCTTTTGCTGCTTTCATTGAAAACAACCAGAGACATAAATGTCATGAAATAGTTTGGATTCTAGTGTAATATTAAGTAGGCCAAGAAAGAGAGATACCTCAACCTAGAACCAACCTGGAAGTCTTGCAGTTGCTACCAAATTCCATCACTAATAGCTCTCACAAAATACAGAAGTGGATCCACATTATTCTTCCTCAAGATAAACTTGAGACACATCTAAAACACAAAAACTTGCTTGTCTGTATCAAGCCCACACACTAGTGCCAGCATAGAACAAATAGAAGAAGACCCAACTTTCAAAGAACCTAGACCAAAAGGTAATTTGGATGATGTTCAGACACTTGTTGGCTGAGCAGTTTTAGTGTGGTAAAACTATGGTGCCAACCTGAGCCCTCCCCACTTGTCATGCATCTTTTTCATGTTGAAAAATATCAACATCCGATGTCTAGGGAGCTAGGATGCATAACATATCCAAAATAGCCTCAGGTTTGATGATTACCTTGAAATTAGTGCCACTTATTACTCAAGTGGTTGGGTCGAAGCTTGCCACACAATTTGCTACAATTTCTAGGCAATAATGTACTAGGGGAACCATATACTGGGGAAGCCGACAGTCCCATAGACGCTTGAAAAAGGGGTCTAATAATTTCTTCATTCTTTTACATGCAACTTCCCTAACTAAGGCTCTTAGGATTCAGGGATAACTCTGGATCAAAGACATTATCCCAATCCTTCGAAACCAGAGCTTGGTTTCGAGGAGAAATCACATTCAGTATTCTCTAGTCCACTTGACTGGTGAAGGGCCAACATGACTTTGTTGGGATGCCTGGGGTAGCATAAGACTCCAGGCCATAGATTTGTATGCAGGGCACCTTCTTCATTTTCTTGTCTATACTTGTTGGGGTGAGGGCTTGTGTTGCATTCTTTGTGATCTCAGCCATTTCTCAGTATTCATAAGAAACTTTTGTAAACTTTCATAAATAGCTTAGCTTCTGAAAAAATATTTCTCTTGCAAATAACTTAGTTGTTTCATCTTTTGATAATTCTTGCAATAAATGCACTTTGCATGCTCAACCTACTTTTTGATGTTTCTGAAAAACCACCGAGCAAGTGTATGTGTCAACCTTCCACATTTAGTTGTTATATGTGTCATCATCCTTTGATGCATGCGAAAAGATCACCAACCTACCAAATTTCTCTCCACATTGAAGAGACATGATTTTATGTGATGTGGGGCCTGATTTTTCTTGAACAATGGACCAAGACAACCTTGGAAAAAAAATTCACAAGATTTTTGCATTTACTAATTTTTCCTGATTATACTTGGTGGATCACCCAACAACCTACTTTTAATATTTGCCTTGATTATGATGGGACGATGGCTCCATGTGCTGACACTTGGCCAATCTTTATTGAATTGGGAAACTTGAACAAAGAAAGTTGAAAATGTACCTGATTATTCCCTTCACTTCACATGTCGTACCATCAAAAATCAAGGCTTGGCAACACACTTTTCCTCTATTATAATTATGGCTTGCCTCATTACATGAACCCGGACTAGTCTATAAATAGGGCCATTAGTAACATTAAAAATCACAATTATTCCTAGCATTTTTAGCTTAGCAAGCTTTAGTTACTTCAGTGATTTTCATTTTCTAGCATTAGTAACAAGCAGTATGGAGATGCCAATAAGACTTGTTTGTAAAAAGACTCAAGTTGCTTTCCTAGGAAAAAATAGGTGCAAGCACTCAAAGTGTATGAAAGGCATGCAAAACCTATTATACGTAAAAGTGATTAAATGGGTTCTTGGCAAGGATTGTGTGGCCTATGAGGAACAATACTAGGTCAACACTAGCATTTTCTCTCACTTCGTTGCTTCATTGCTAGATATCAGTGTATCCAAATGCAAGGTCTTGAAGCTGACAAAGCAAGTGTTCCCACGATGCTACCTCAGAGGGCTAGAGAAAATAGTGTGTGTTGATGAATTTGATCGTGGGGTTCCCTTGGTTTTCAACCTTTGTCTACTGCAGTTGCATGGAGGACCCATGCCAACTAGGCCCTTCCTCTTTGGTTTTGAGCTGGAAACTCATGAGGAGCATCATGCCAAGGTGCATGTTGACTGCTTCTTCCTCATGTGGGTGCATTACATTGAAACCTTCTAAAACCTCTAATGGTACAAGGAATTCAAAAGAATGGTGTTCCCTAATCTCGCATCACTGGTTGCTACTATTGCTGGTCTGTCAAATGCCTAATAATCTAAGAACAAAAATAGTCCCCAATTTTTTTTGTTCCCCTTAATAGCCTCCACTCCATAGCAGATATATGTATAAATATTGATAAAAGGCCACTGGCCCTTATCTTATATAATGAAAATCTTCTGGCCAAAATATATAATATATGTTTATTCACAAATCTTGGCTCATTTACAATGTTTTATCAATTTTTTTCACTTATTGTTATCATTCCATAAAGCACTGAGAAGACTCCAAAACTTAAAAAGAGGGAAAAATAATTACATATTTACAATTTACAAAGCCATCACATAGGCATAATTAATTAAATTTCTTAGGATGTATCCTAAGCATTACCTTCCATGTCTTCCAACTCAAAGGAATTGAACTATTTACACTAGACAATTTTGAATGGCCCTTCCAAGAGACTAATGAATTTCCCATGCTCACTGGGCTTTGGTCTGTGCTCGTTGTAGTTGAGTACCAATTCCTCGCTTTGTAGCTCTTGATCTGATGCCTTTTTTATCAAACCATTTCTTTACCACCTGCTAGTGGTTGTTCATCACCTCAAGGGCATGCTATCTCTTCTCTTGAACCTTGACTAGCTTAGAAAAATTTACCTCCATTGCTCCATTTTGTTTGGTCTCCAGATATTTAAAAAAATTCAAGGCAGGGATCTCCATGGCGATAGGCAGCAATGCCTCCTTCCTGTACACCATCTCATAGGGAGATGTCTTTAGTAACTACTTGGGCATGATTCGGTCTACCCACAATGTTGTCTGGAGGTTCTTATGCCATTCTCTCTGGTGTTCAGAGCCTATCCTCTAAGTTAACCTGATGAGGTTTTTATTTGTAGACTCCACAAGGCCATTCCCCTAGGGATAATAGTTGGATGAGGTTTTCAGAAAAAATCCATATTTTAGTGCAAACTAGCTCATCTTCAAGCCGAGGAAAGCTTTGGCACTGTCAGAGATGATTATGTTTGGCGGACCAAATCTGGCCACCAACTCCTCTAGGAAGTTAAGAATCTCTACTTTTGTTGCATTCTTCAATGACACTGCTTCTGCCCATCTAGGGAAGTAGTCCGTCACCGTCAATATCCTCCTATGTCCAGTTGAGGAGAAAGGGTTAATCATTCCAATGAAATCTAGACCCCATTGAGCAAAAGGTTCCTCTACTACTATAGGCATTAATGGCATAGCAACATTCTTTCTCTTTCCAACATAAAACTGATATTCATTGTAAGATTTAGTTAATGAAAATGCATCACTAAAAAGTGTTGGCCAAAAATAACTCACACATATAATTTTAATTGTTGCACTCCTTGCAGAAAAATGTCCTCCAACTAGGCCACTATGGTATTGATCCAATATTCTCTTCACCTATTCTTCATTTACACACCTTAGGAGGATGCCATTAAAATTTCTTATGAACAAAACACCTTCCAAGAGAACATAATTACAACTTTGTAAGTGGTAGAAACTCCTTTAAAAAGAAGGAAGGTTGATCGGATACCTTTCGGTCCACATGAAATTCATTCTATCCTCTAGCCAGTCACCCTGAGTGGTTTCTTCATTCAATAACATAGGTTCTGGAGCTTCAAACTCTATTGCTGGTTCACTATGTTCAGCGAGGTACTCACACAGTCCTTTTCCTTTGACAACCTTGATAGGTCTGACTTCAATATCATACTCTAGGATCTTAGTGATCCAATTAGCTCTTTTCTCTATGATTTATCCTTTCATGATATACTCCCACACACTAGGATGCAGTACACACACAATCACTTTAGTATATGATATCAAGTGCCAGAACTTCTTAAGTCCTTTCACAATGGCAAAGGCCTGCTTTTCTACAAATTTGTACTTCACCTCATACTCTTGTAAGGTTCGTGAGTAGAAAGAAACAAGAGACTCCCTTTTATCTTCATTATCTTTTTGCATAAGTATAGTGGCAATACTATTTCAACCACCAAAAACATACATAATAAAATCGTTTGATAAGTTAGGGTTGACCAATATAGGGACAAAATAAATAGCCTGCTTTATAAGCTCAAAATGTTTTTTGGCCTCCATCGTCCATTTGAAAATTTGTTCCTTTTTCAGCACTAAGGTAATAGGCTGAACAATCCTTGGTAAAATGTGCAATGAATCGGTTGATGAATTTGACCTTACCTAGAAATGATTGCACTATCTTCATGTTTATAGGTAACTGAAGCTCCCAGATCACATCAACTCTTTCAAGATCAATGTCGATGCCTTCCTTCAAGACAACATACCCCAATAGATTCCCTTGGGGAACTCCGAGCACACATTTCTTTGGGTTTAAAGAAATCCTGATTTCTTGGCACTTCTGGAAAACAAGCTCTAAATGATCAAAATAGTCATCGACAATTTTGAAAATACTATCAAATCATCTAGATAGATGAGTATAATTTTATGGATTAAATCCTTGAAGGAAATATCCATGGATCTGTAAAAGGTGGCTCCAACATTTGAGAGTCCAAAGGCATCTTGGCATATGCATATGTTCCCCACTTTGTGGTGAATGTTGTTTTGTGTTGGTCTTCTTCTTTTACTAGAATCGGATTGTAGCCCAAAAATCCATCCAACAATGAAAAAAATTGAAAGCTAGCTATAGTCTATAGAATTACCTCCATTGATGGTAGGGGGTAATGATCCTTTAAGGACTCTCTATTCAAGTCTTAGAATTATACACATAGTCATATGTCTCCATTCTTCTTTTGGACTGGTACCAGGTTTGACACCCAACTTTTGTGTTTGATCGGAAACACTATTCAGGATGCGATCAATTTATTCAGTTCTTGTGACATGAGATATTCTATCTTTGGATTCATAGGACTCTATCTTTGATAAACCGACTTCGCACCTTCTGATAGCTCAATTGTATTCTCAATGATCTAGGGATTATATCCCTTAAGATCATCATATGACCAGTGTACTACACTTGGATACTCTTCACAAAAGTCCTTAGTTTATCCTTATTCTTCTGAGAAAATTCCTTCCCGACCTTGAGCTTTATTTCTTCTCTGATATACAAATCGGTATAATAACCCTTGTCAGATATGAGCCTTCTTTTGTCTATTGTCGTATCATCAAAAATAAACAGGATCTCTAGAGTAACTAGGCCTCTCAGAAGCTTGTTGGATTTGAGTTGGATAACTTGATCCCCATACGCTTCAACGATATTTTGTTGTAGCTGATCAGTGAATTATCTAGATGATTGGAGAAATGATGCAATATGGGCATCGCTATCGAACACATGCCAATATTGATTGTTGTTTGAAACAAAGGGCCTTACAATTACTCTCATCCCATGCTTATTTTTCAATAACTCGAAGGCTGGGTCAAACTAAGCTCCAATAGTCGCCATTCAGTCGGCTTTGGAGTTCTTCTCTCTTTGTATAGCCTAAACATTAAATTCCTCAAAGTTTTCAATAAGATCCCAGACTCTATGTCGATAGGATCGCATATCAACATTTTTTGCAAAAAAAATTCCTTGGATTTGGTTGACCAACAACTCTAAATCTCTGAATACACTTATTTGATTTGCACCCATTTTATCTGCAAGGCTCAAACCATGGACAAGACCGTCATACTCTGCTTCATTTTTTGAACATGCGAACTGGAAATGGTAAGACATCAAGGTATTTTCCTCTAACGAAGATGTCAAACATATGCCTACTCTAGCTTCGGCTCTACATCTTGCTCCATCAAAGTGCAAAGTCAATAACTTTGAGGGTGGTTCATTTCTAGACTCCTTAGTAACTCTGGGTATAGACTTCCCTTCCTCATGTCTGACATAAGTATCGATTCCAGTTGCATGATAATTCCCAAAAGGGTCTATATCAATAAACTCCTTCAAGAAATTTTCTTCATCCTCCCTCCAGGAGTTGGTAGCCTCTTCTTCTTCCAAAAATTCCACATTGAACCTCTCTTCCTTAGTAATTGAAGTATGTGTCGCTTCAAAGTTGAGCAAAGCCTTATCAACAACATTCTTGGACTGCAAAGTTTCCAATAGTAGTTTCATCTTGGCTCCATGTTTGGTCCTCAAAATCAGGTGTCACCAGTCCAACGCTAGATATCCTTTGACATTTGCTGTGAATTCTCAAGACAAGAAAATCCCAAATAGAGGATGAATATGAATGAGTATGGTATCCTGATTTACAGTGATACTGGAGTAGACAAACAATGTCATAGGCAATCCCTTGATTACCTTGACGATATCAACCTTGTTTTCCTCTAGTTGCATGACTCCCTTATTAAGAGGCTCATATTTTAGACCCAAAGCATCAAGTACTTGCTTAGGCATGAAAGTGGTGCTAGCATCAGACGCGATCTTACAATTATGTAACAACTTGTCACCAATGATAAGTGTTAGAAAAAAAGGCTTGGGTTAGGCTTACTCTCTTTTTGGCTTCTTTCTTTTCCTAGGGTTGATTTGTTAGTACTTTATCTAGGTCTGACCTAGATATATTTTCTTCATTGGACTAAATAGGCCACTTCACATCTTCCTCTACCAAAAAATATTTTTTAATAGCACCTTATGCTCTGGAATAGTTGGGACATCCCACAAAGAAGCGTTGGCAGAAGACTTCTTCAGTTGTTCCACAACATTGAACTACACTCGTGATTGATGAGTTGTGGTTGCTTTCTCTTTAGGTCTCATAGTTAGTGTTGGCCTCATGACTGGTGCTTCTAGCTATTTGGCAATAGCTAGGATGATCATAGGAGCCTTTTTCTTCAAGGGAGGAAGATTCGGAGAACTAGGAGGAACCATGCTAGTCTGCTGTGGGACTGATGACAGACCTGTCGACAGACTAGGCATTGATTGAGATGAAGCATTAGTTGGAAGAGATGTGAAATATTCAATAAATTTCTACTTAGAATGTGTGTTGTAATTAGACTATACTTTTGGAATTTGAGTTATAGGAAAATTATTTGGAAACGTTCTCCTTCTAGTCATGAAAAGAACGCTTGGTCTGGAACTATATCTCACTCTTGTTGAATGGACATCCCTTGCATTTGAGCAATGAGAAAAAAATCATCCATCTGCTGAGAGGTGTATGATTAGCTCTCAGGATCAGGTGCACCACCTTGGCTATGTTGTTCTGCGATCTTTTGATAGCAAATTTCCCTGTGGACAATTTTTTGGCATGTGCGGATCATTACCAGGAAAACACCATGAATTGGCATCTTCGGTTAATTTGTTTTTCCCAGCCATCAGCTCCTTATTTGAACTAGATGGATGGTCTGCATTGGCAGATTTACTGGAACCTTTTGGTTACTCAACTGAGCTTGAGTATTTCGCACGATCTATCTTGCCACTGGTTTTGTTGATACAAAATTTTTTTGCCTTTGTAATTATAGTATGTCAGCTTTTGATAGCTATATTGTTGTCAATTCATGGTAGTCAACTTATTAGTCATGGCCCACATTTTTTCTCTCATCTCGTTCATCTCAGCAGCCAAGGGATTAGGCACTGGAGCCATAACTAGAGTTGCACTCAGGGCTGTTACGAGATATACAGTCATAGATTGGGGAAGAGCTGCAGGCATGCTGATCGAAGGAACTTTGGCTTTCGCGGTGTGGCACTCAAGAAACAATGGCATGATTGGTCTTGGTGCCAACTTCCCAACATCGATCAAATTACTTTCCATAGTGACAACCAAGGCATAAGCATCAAGAAGAGTCTCTCTGCCAAGAGCCTGCAACATCAAGTAAATATCAGTGTTGATGGACTTTAAGTAGAACTTAAATGCCAAGTCTGGGGGTGAATGACTACTGACAGGCACTCTCTGCTAAGTTGAATGGAACCTCACATTTAAATCAAGCAGAGCTTCATGAGAACCTCACTTTATGTTTTCCAGTTGATGATACACCAAAGATTTGTTGCTAGCATTCGAAAAACACTCATAAAACAAGGTTCTGAGTTGGTCCCAAGTAGCAATAGTATTAGGCCCAAGAGTCCTATACCGGTTCAATTCCTTTCCTTGGAAAGAGGTAGTAAGCAATTTGAGGGCTACATTTTCATTTAACACACCATGTACAAGACATACATCTGCCACATCTTGTAGGTGTTCCTTCGATGTCTCCCACTCATCCCCATAATACTTAGGGATAGTTTTTAGAGCGGAAGTAGGAGTTGGGGCCCATACTATAGGAGGCATATGTGTTGCTAGAAGACTTCTAGTGTCCCAGGCTACGTAGTTTCTAGCAGCCATAGGGGCAGGAGAAATTGACAACTACAAAGATGGAGGAGAAGGAGGAGGTGAAGGACTACCTCGATAGCCTCTTAGATGTATAGAAACTAATGGTGGTATGAGCTGACCAAGAATTTATGTAGTATATGACCTAGTTACCAGTTGATGGCTCATACACATTTATAAGATCAAGCGAATGTACTAGTTCATGTCCCACTAGATGTGCAAGAAAAAGAATTGTTGATGCAAGATTTTGTAGGTAGCAACAGTTTTATGGGAAACTTAGCTATTATGGGACATAGTGTGACCTCTAGGATTTTATCGAAGCCAACTCTTCATTTATTGGGGGAGGTAAGAGGTTAGAAAGATAGAAAAATATAAAATCTACACTATAGGTGATGTGCCAGAATCATAAACAAAAATACCAGATCATAGTGCAGGATGCAAAGGCCCAAACCACCAAAATGTTGTTTATTAAGTAAACCTTCTCAAAAGCACTTTAAACATAAAAAATACCCTCCAATTTGCATAGTATAATCTAGCATAACCTTAGCCAACATAGAGGAGTCAAGAAAAACATGATCTATACTTATTGAGCTATGGAAGATGACAAAAGCTAAAAAATAGACATTCATACAATATAATAAAATAACAGCATAGACTAATAGTCTTACTAAATGCATGAAAAACAGAAAGGCCAAATTGATTTGGCACAATCTAGAGTCTTCAAATTTAATAAAATTATTACAAAGGATTTTTTCCCAATGCTTGGGAGTTTTTTGCAACTTAACAACAACCTAATAAAAGAGAAACATGGCCACATAAATAGGCCATTCCACTGTCTGAAACACCACAGAGAAAGAAAAACTATGAGCAAGGATTGATGCTCCAGATCACCTCAAGCTGCCATAGAAGACAACAATCACCCAAGAGCATGCCAAAAAATTCATTACACGAAATAGAAAACCACGCAGTAGTAGAAATGAACACACGTCGCCATAGAAGAAAACGCAAAAGAAAGTGAGTAAAAAAGGTGCAGGATCAATTCCAAGGTAAACAACAAATAAAGAACTGACACATGTCATGCAGATGGGGCCCAAAAAAAAGATGAAGGGATGCCCAACAAAAATCTTCAAGAGGGAGCCACATGGAGCACACCGAGCGAAATAAATTGCAAGGTGGGCCCAGTGCGCAAAGCAACCAGAGAAGGCCACATTTTGTGCAGACGGGGACTAGCAAGAGTGAAACGATATGAAAAGAAAAAAGCTTCAAGAGGAAGCCACATGGAGCATGTCGAGTGATGTGATCAATTTAATGGCTAGGCACAACCACGAAGATAAAATAAAAAACCATGAAGGTTGGCAGGTTTTTGTGAAACAATTACTGGGGAGGAAGACATTTGACTTCCTATTTGGTGATGCCTGTCTTGTTCGGCTTGGTCTCACTCATATAGAATAATGACCTGAACATTAACAGCTTGGAGGTCTTGTACTCTAAGTTGGGTAGTCTTGGACTGGTGACTATCAATGAACTATGACAATACAACCCTAGAAATAATATGTCAGAGATTGGCATAAAAATTCCACACGATCCCCGACCATTCTGGGACCCTCAAAGAAATGTTGAGGAGGGAAAAATGAAATATTATTAGGCCTTGAATATTTTCCTACTATTGAAAATTGACCATTGTGGTTAAACTTTTACCACATTGTGGTAAAGCCTAGCAAAAACTAGAAGATGAACTCATACCTATGCAACCAGTTGAATAAAATCAGATGGAAGCTCAAAAGAATTAAGGACTTTTGGATATACAAGTAGGAGATAAAATTAATAGGCAGCCTTTTTTGAGAGGTCGACTTGGATGAAAAATTTGATGACATCTGGGTTCACGATTACCCGAATAGTGATAACTCTCCAAATGCTTTGGTTTCAGAGCAGTACTATGAAAAGAGAAGAGTTGCCATAGAACCTGGTGAGGAGGTAACTCAGAGACCCCCTACTGCTGAAAAAGAGCCAACCCATGAGGAATATGTTAGTAGACAACCTGCATAGTAGGAGGACACTTTGAATACACAAATTTCAGAGCTTTCCAGCTCCTCTAGATTGGGCAAGAAGAGGCAAAGGAGTTTCGGTCATGAACTAAAGGTTATTGTGAACCTTGAGGATTCTTTGGAGAAGAAACAATAGCAAATGAGAGAGTCCTCTAGAGTAATGGAGTCACAACATGTAGAAGCAATGGAGTCAAATACGAGTCTTTCGGAGCCTTAGGTATTATTTTATTCCTCTTCTCTCTCTACTGTGTCTCTAGTCTCCTCTTCGTTTGCCCCAACTTTTTTGTCTAGACCCAATTTTTCATCTATACCAATTTTTCTATCGCTAAACATCCTAGGTAGTCGATTTTGTTCCCTCTAGGTTTTCCATTTCCATCCTCTGCCTTTCATTCTACCCCTGGGACACAATTGGTCACCAGGCCTGACCTAATGAGCCAACAATTTTTATCCTCGAGGCCCGACCCTTTAGTTGTTGCTTCCTCGGCCTTTCCTTATACCACATTATCATCCTCTCCAAGTGGTCAATTGATTCCACCATTCTCCTTGGTCATCATTACAAGGCCTCACAAAACCACTAATGCATTGACTATGCTATCTTTCCTGCTAGTAGTCCCTCAGGAGTTTCCTTTTGTTGGTGGACTAGGTATTTCTTCCTAGGAATATTTCTCATAGGTGCATGCAAATAAAAGCACCTATGCAAGCCAAATTGAAAAGAGAAGAGAAAAGGATGTGGGAAGACAAGCAAAGCCTCTTTTGCAAATAGTATTAAATGGAATCCAAAATTCACTGATGTTTGCAAAAATCACTCCCAGGGTGATTAAACTAGTCAGGGAAATGTTGCCAAGTAGCTACTCTGTCAACACATTGGGCTAGATTTGCATTAGGCTCATCCACGAGATATGGTCGAGCTGATGGAAGAGACTCAAAGGGTGGTAACCACCAATTACCTCAAGCTCAATCACCCAACAAGGAAAAAGGAGGAGAAAATATCAGAGCTGAAAGGCAAGGTTGATATTTGGGAAAAGAAGTATAAGGCCCATGAAAATGAGATAAATCACTTACAAAAGGAGAGGAGTGCTTTTGAGAGAAAGATCAAGGAACTTCAGGTTATGAGTAGGAAGATTTTTTTAGTCCTACAAATTGAAATTGAGTAGATTCAGGCAGATGAAGAAAGGATCCATGTTGAATTCACACAACTAAATGCTAGTATGAAGTGACTCCAATAGAGAAAAAATGATGAGGTAACCCCAAATAGCCTATAAATAGGGCCATTACCAGCATTGCAAATTACAATCATTCCTAGAATTTTTAGCTTAGAAATCTTTAGTTACTTTAGCAATTTTCATTTTCTAGCATTAGTAACAAGTAGTATGCAGATGCCAATAAGACTTGTCTATAAAAAGACTCAATCTACTTTCCTAGGAAAAATTAGGTGCAAGCACTTAAAGCGTATGATAGGCATGAAAAACCTGTTATATGTGAAAGTGATTAAATGGGTTCTTGGCAAGGACTGTGTGGCATATGAGGAACAATACCGGATCAACACTAGAATTTTCTCTCACTTTTTCGCCTTGCTGCTAGATATCAGTGTCTCAAAATGCAAGGTTTTGAAGCTGACGAAGCGAGTGTTCCCATGGAACTACCTTAGAGGGTTCGTGCAAATGGTGCATGCTACTCAATTTGATTGTTGGAATCCCTCGGTTCGCAACCTTTGTCTATTGTAGCTACATGGAGGGCCCATGCCAACTATGACCTTCCTCTTTGGTTTCGAGTTTGAAACTCATGAGGAGCATCGTGCCAAGGTGTGTGTTGGCTACTTCTTCCTCATGAGGCTGCATTACATTGAACCTTTCTAAAACCTCTAGTGTTATGAGGACTTCGAAAGAATGGTGTTACCTGATCTCACGTCACCGATTGCTGCTATTGCTGGTCTGTCAAATGCCTGATAATCCGAGAACAAAAATAGTCCCCAATTTTGTTTTTTCCCCTTAGTAGCCTCCACTCCATAGTGGATATATGTATAAATTTTGATACAAGGTCACTGGCCCTTATCTTATATAATGTAAATCTTCTGGCCAAAATATATAATATATATTTTTTCATAAATCTTGTCTCATTTACAATGTTTTCTCAAATTTTTAAACGTATTGTTGTTATTCCATAAAGCACTGAGAAGACCCCAAAACTTAAAAACAAGGAAAAATAATTACATATTTACAATTTACAAAGCCATCACATAGGTAGAATTAATTAAATTTCTTAAGATGTATCCCATTAACTAGAATACTTAAGGCATTACCTTCCATGTCTTCCAACTCAAAGGAATTGAACTATTTACACTGGAAAATTTTGAAAGGCCCTTCCTAGAGACTATCGAATTTCCTGTGCTGATTGGGATTTTCTCCATGCTCGTTGAACTTGAGAACCAAGTCCCCACATTGTAGCTCTTGAACTCATTCTTTGTTATCAAACCATTTCTTTACCACCTGCTAGTGGTTGTTCATCACCTCAAGGGCATGCTCTCTCTTCTCCTGAACCTCGACTAGCTTAGAAAAATGTACCTCCATTGCTCTATTTTGTTTGATCTCCAAATATTTAAGCAAATTCAAGGTAGGAATCTCCATGGTGATAGGTAGCAATGCCTCCTTCCCATACACCATCTCATAAGGATATGTCTTTAGTAACTACTTGGGAATGATTCGGTTTGCCCACAACATTGTCCAGAGGTTCTTATGCCATTCTCCATGGTGTTCTGAGCCTATCCTATTAATTAACCTGATGAGATTTTTATTTGTAGACTTCGCGAGGCCATTCTCCTAGGGATAATAGTTGGATGAGGTTTTCACGAAAACTCCATAATTTAGTGCAAACTTGCTCAACTTCAAGCCAGGGAAAGCTTTGGCATTGTCAGAGATGATTATTTTTGGTGGACCAAATCTGGCCACCAACTCCTTCAAGAAGTTAACAATCTCTACTTTTGTTGCATTCTTCAATAGCACTACTTTTGCCCATCTAGTGAAGTATTTCGTTGCCATCAATATCCACCTATGTCTAGCTGAGGAGAAAGGGTTAATCATTCCAATGAAATATAGATCCCATTGAGAAAAAGGTTCCTCTACTAATATAGGAAACAATGGCATAGCAATATTCTTTCTCTTTCTGACATAAAACTAGCATTCATTGTAAGATTTAATTAATGAAAATGCATCACTAAAAAGTGTTGGGCAAAAATAACCAACACGTATAATTTTAATTTTTGTAGTCCTTGCAGAAAAATTTCCTCCATCTAGTCCACTGTGGTATTGATCTAATATTCTCTTCGCTTGTTTTTCATTTACACACCTTAGAAGGATGCCATTAAAATTTCTTTTGAATAGAACACCTTCCAAGAGAACATAATTTTTATTTTTTAAGTAATAGAAATGCCTTTTAAAAGAAGGAAGGTTGATTGGACACCTTTTGTTCCACATGAAATTCATTTTATCCTCTAGCCAGTCACCCTAAGATTTTTCTTCATTCAATAACACGGGTTTCGGAGCTTCAAACTATGTCGCTGGTTCACTGTGTTCAGTGAGGTACTCACATAGTACCTTTCCTTTGACAATCTTGATAGGCTTGACTTCAATATCATACTATAGGATCTTAGTGATCTAGCTAGCTCTTTTCTCTATGATTTCTACTTCTATGATATACTCTCGCACACTAAGATGTGATACACAAAAAATCACCTTATTATATGATATCAAGTGTCATAAATTCTTAAGTCCTTTCACAATGGTAAATGACTACTTTTCTACAAAATTGTACTTCACCTCATACTTTTTAAAGGTTTTTGAGTAGAAAGCAACAAGAGACTCCCTTTTATCTTCATTATCATTTTGCATAAGTACATTGGCAATACTATTTCCACCACCAAAAACATACATAATAAAATCTTTTGATAGGTCCGAGTTGACCAATACAGGGGCAGAAGAAATAGACTCCTTTATAAGCTCAAAATCTTTTTTGGCCTCGTCCCTCCATTTAAAAATTTGTTCCTTTTTCAGTATTAAGGTAATAGGCCGAACAATCCATGCAAAATTAGCAATGAATGGACTAATGAAGTTGACCTTACCTAGAAATGATTGCACTCCCTTCTTGTTTATAGGTAACAGAAGATCTCGGATCGCATCAACTCTTTCAGGATCAATGGTGATGCCTTCCTTCGAGAAAAAATACCCCAATAGATTCCCTTCAAGAACTTCGAACACAAATTTCTTTGGGTTTAAATAAATCCCGAATTCCTGGCACTTCTGGAAAACAAGCTGTAAATGATAAAAATGGTCATTGATAGATTTTGAAAATACTATCAAATCATCCAGATAGTTGAGTATAGTTTTATGGATTAAATCCTTGAAGGCAATATCCATGGCTCTTTGAAAGGTGGTTCTGACATTCAAGATTCCAAAAGGTATATTAGCATTTGCATATGTTCTCCACTTTGTGGTGAATGTTGTTTTGTGTTGGTCTTCTTCTTTTACCCAAATCTGAGTGTAGCCTGAAAAGCCATCTAACATTGAAAACATTTCAGAACCAACTACAGTCTGTAGAATTACCTCCATTGAAGGCAGGGGTAATGATCCTTTAAGGACACTCTATTCAAATCTTGAAAATCTACACATAGTTGTATGTCTCCATTCTTCTTCCAGACTAGTACCACATTTGACACTCAAGTGTTGTGTTTGATTGGAAACACTATTCAGGATGCGATCAATTTATTCAATTCCTATGACATGAGAGATTCTATCTTTGGATTCACAAGCCTATGTCTTTGAAAAATCAGCTTCGCCCCTTCTGATAGCTCAATTGTATGCTGAATTATCTTGAGATTTTATCCTTTAAGATCATTGTATGACTAGCTACTTCCTTCTTGAACTTGAGCTTTCTTTCTTCTTTGATATACAAATAGGTATAGTCACGCTTGTCATCTACGAGCCTTCTTTTGTCTCTTATCACATCATAAAAAAAATAGGCTCTCCAGAGTGACTAGGCCTCTTAGAAGCTTGTTGGATTTGAGCTAGATAACTTGATCCCTATAAGCTTCTATTATCTTTGGTTGCATCTGGTCAAGGAACTCACCAGATGACTAGAGAAATGATGCAATATGGGCATCGCTATCAAACACTTGCCAATCTTGATTATTGTTTAGAAGAGTGGCCCTTACAATTACTCTCACCGCATGCTTATGTTTCAATAACTCGGAGGCTAGCTCAAACTGATCTCCAATAGTCGCCATTCGGTTGGCTTCAAATTTTTTCTTTCTTTGTATAGCCTGAACATTAAATGCCTCAAAGTTGTCAATAAGATCCCAAACTCTATGTCGATAGGATCGCATATGGACATTTTTTGCTGTAGAAATTCCTCAGATTTGGTTGACCACAAACTCTGAATCTCTGAATAAACTTATTTGATTTGCACCCATTTGTTGTGAAGGGCTTAAACCATGGAGAAGACCCTCATACTCTACTTTTCATTTTTTAACATATGAACTAGAAATGGTAAGACCTCAAGGTCTTTTCCTCAAACTGAAATGTCAAAGATATGCCTGCTCCAGCTTCGGCTCTGATCTCACTCCATCAAAGTGAAAATTCCATAACTCTGAGGGTGCTTTACCTCAAAACTCCTTAGTAACTCTGGGCATAGACTACCCTTCCTCATGTCTGACATAAGTACCGAGTCTAGTTGCATGATAATTCCACAAAGGGTCTGTATCAATAAACTCCAACCAAATTTCTTTATCCTTTCTTCGGGAGCTTGTAGCCTCTTCTTCTTCCAGAAATTCCACATTGAACCTCTCTTCCTGAGTAATTGAAGTATGTGATGCTTCAAAGTTGAGCAAAGCCTCTTCAGTAACATGCTCATAATGAAAAGTTTTTTACTGTAGTTTCATCTTGGCTCCATGTTTGGTCCTCAAAATCAGGTGTGACTAGTCCAACATTAGATATCCTTCGACATTTTTGGTGAATTCTTAGGACAAGAAAATCCCAAATAGAGGAGGAATGTCAATGAGTATGACCTATTGATTTATAGTGATACTAGGGAAGACAAATAATTTCATTGGCAATCCCTTGATTACCCTAATGGTATCAACATTATTTTCCTCTAGCTGCATGACTCCCTTGTTAAGAGGCTCATATTTTAGACCCAAAGCATTAGCTACTTGCTTAGGCATGACAATGGTGCTAGCACTAGAGTTGATCATACAATAATGTAACAACTTGTCACCAATGATGAGTGTTAGAAAGAAAGGCTTGGGTTTAGGCTTACTCTCTTTTCTGACTTCTTTCTTTTCTTTGGGTTGATTTGTTAGTACTTTATCTAGTTCCTACCTAGATATCTTTTCTTTATTAGACTGAATAGGCCCCTTCTCATCTTTCTCTCCTGATTTTTTTTTTTAATAGCACCTTCTACTCCGGAATAGCAAGGACATCCCACAAAAAGGCATTGGCAGAATAATTTTTCAGTTGTTCCACCACATTAAACTGCAATCATGACTGATGAGTCATGGTTGCTTTCTCTTTAGGTTTCATAGTCAGTGTTGGCCTTGTGACTGATGTGTCTGGCTATTTTTCAACAACTGGGACGATCATACGAGCCTTTGCCTTTGGAGGAGGTAGAATCAGAGAACTATGAGGAACCGCACTAGTCTACTGTGGGACTGATGACAGACCTATTAGCAGACTTGGCATTGGCTAAGATGAAGCATTAACTAGCGAAGATGTGAAATCTCTGATAAATCTCCGCTTAGAATGCGTGTTGTAATTAGACTATACTCATGGAGTTTGAGTTATAAGAAAATCATTTGGAAACGCTGACTCTTCTCCTTCCATCCATGAAAAGAGCACTTGGTCTGGAATTATATTTGACTCTTGTTGAATGGACATCCCTTGCATTTGAGTAGTGAGGACAAAATTTTCCATCTGCTAAGAGGTGTATGACTAGTTGTCAAGATCACATGCACTGCCTTGGCTATGTTGATCTACGATCTTTTATTGTAAATTTCCCCGTGGATAACTTTTTGGCATGTGCGCATCCTTACAAGGAAAACACCATGAATTGGCATCTTTGGATAAGTTTTTTTGTCCATCCACCAACTCCTTATTTTAACTAGGATGGACGGTGTGCATCAACAGAGTTATCAGAACCATCTGGTTACTCGAATGAGCTTGAGTATTTTCACGCGATCTATCTTGGTGCTTCATGGTAGTCAACTCATTAGTCATGGCCCAAATTTTTTCTTTCATCTCGTTCATCTTAGTAGCCAAGGGATTAGGTATTGGAGCCACAACTAGAGCTACGATCGGGGCTATTCCAAGATATATGTACATAGATTTGGGAGGAGCTATATACATGTTGGTTGAAGGAACTTTTCCTTCTATGGTGTGGCACTCAGGAAACAATGGTATGATGGGTCTCGGCGCCAAGTTTCCAGTAAAGATCAGATTATTTTCCACAGTGATAGCCAAGGCATAAGCATCAAGAAGAATCTCTCCGCAAAGAGCCTGCAACATCATGGAAATATTGGGGTTGATGGACTTTAAGTAGAACATAAATGCCAAGTCAAGGGGTAGATAACTACCAATAACTCTTTGCCAAGTCAAATGGAACCTCACATTTAAATTAGGCAGAGCTTCTCAAGGAGCTTGCTTTATGTTTTCCAGTTGATGATACAATGATGATTTTTTGCTAGTGTTTAAAAAACACTCATAAAATGGGGTTCCAAGCTGGTCCCAAGTGGCAATAGTATTAGCCTCAAGAGCCCTATACTAGTTTAGTTCCTTTCCTCGAAAAGAGGCAACAAGCAATCTGAGGGATACATTTTCATTTGACAAACCATGTACCAAACATACATCTACCACATCTTGTAGGTGTTCCATCAGTGTCTTTGACTCATCCCCAGAATACTTAGGTATGGCTTTCAGAGTGAAAGTAGGGATTGGGGCCCATATTGCAGGAGGCATAGGTGCTACTAGAGGACTGCCAACAGCCCAGACTACATAGTTTCTAGTGGCCATAGGTGCAGAAGAAACTAGAAACTACAGAGATAGAAGAGGAGGAGGTCAAGGACTACCTCGACGGCCTCTTAGATGTACAGAAACTAATGGTGGTATGAGTTAGCCAGGAAATTGTGTAGTCTGCAACCTAGTTACAGGTCGATGGCTCATATATACTTATAAGATCAAGTGAACATTCTAGTTTGTGTCCCACTAGTCGTGCCAGAAAAAGTACTTTTCATGTAAGATTTTGTAGGTAGCAGCATTCTTATGGGAAACTTAGCTATTGTGGGACATAGTGCGCTAGCTCAGTGACCTCTGACATTTTATCAAAGTTGGTTGTTCATTTAGCTGGGGAGGTAAAACGTTAGAAATATAGAAAAATATAAAATCTACACTACAGGAAATGCGCTAGAATCATAAACAAAAATACCAAAACACAGTGCAAGATGCAAAGGCCTGAACCACCAAAATGTTGTTTATCAAGTAAACTTTCTCAAAATCACTTTAAACATAACAAATACCCTCCAATTTGCATAGCATAATCTAGCATAACGTTAGCCAACACAGAGGAGTTGAGAAAACATGATTTGTATTTATTGAGCTATGGAAGATCACAAAAGCTAAAAAATAGGAATTCATACAATATAAGAAAATAATAGCACAGACTAACAGTCTTACTAAATGCATGAAAAAAAAAGGCTGAATTTGATTTGTCATAGTCTGGAGTATTCAAATATAATAAAATTATTACACAGGACTTTTTCCCAGTGCTCAAAATATTTTTGGAACTTAACAACAACCTAATAAAAGAGAAACATGGTCGCATAAATAGGCCAATCCACCGCCTGAAACACCATAGAGAAAGAAAATTGTGAGCAAGGATTGATGCCCCAAATCACCTTGAGCTACCACAAAAGACATCTATTTCCTAGGAGCATGCCAACAATGTCATTACAAGGAACGGAAAACCATGCAACAACAAAAATGAACATGTGATGCACAAGAAGAAAGAAAATGCAGCAGCAAGCGAGTACAAAAGGCATAGTAGCAATTCCAAGGTAATTGATGCATAAATAACTTTCATGTGTCATGTAGATAGGGCCTGACTAAAAAATGAAGGGATTCCCAATGAAAAACTCTAAGAGGGATCCACATAGAGCACGCCAAGCAAAAAAAACATCAAGGCGGGCCTAGTGTGGAAAGCAGCCAAAGAAGGCCACATGTCACACAGACGGGGACTAGCAAGAGCGAATCAATATGAAAAGAAAAAAGCTTCGAGAGGAATCCATGTGGAGCACACCGAGTGATGTGAGTGATTTATTGGCAAGGCACAACCATGAAGATAAAATTAAAAACCATGAAGTTTGGTGGTTTTTTGTGAAACAATTACTGGGGAGGAAGACATTTAACTTCCTATTTGTTATTTTCTATCGTGTTTGGCTCGGTCTCACTCATGAAGAAGAATGACCCAAATATTAATAGCTTAGAGGTCTTGTACTCTAAGTTGGGTAGTCTTGGTCTAGTGACTATTAATGACATATGGCAATATAACCCTGGAAACAGTCTGTCAAAGATTGGCATAAAAATTCCACATTACCCCCAACCATTCTAGGACCCTCGGAGAAATTTTAAGGATGGAAAATGAAATATTATGTAGGCCTTCAATATTTTCCTACTACTGAAAATTGACCGATGTGGTTAAAATTTGACCACATTGTGGTAAAGCCTAGCAAAACCCAAAAGATGAACTCGTACCTATACAGCCAGTTGAATAAACTCAGATGGAAGCCCAAAAGAATTAGGGACTTCTGGATATACAAGTAGGAGATAAAAGTAACAAGAGGCCTTTTTTGAGAGGTTGACTTGGATGAAAAATTTGATGAAATCTAGGTTCATGATTACCCAGATAGTGAGAACTCTCCAAACGCTTCAGTTTAAGAGTACTACTATGAAAAGAGAGGAGCTTCCACAGAACGTGGTGAGGAGGTAATTCAGAGACCCCCTACCAATGAAAAAGAGCCAATGCATGAGGAATATGTCAGTAGACATCCTGTACATTAGGAGGGCTCTTCGAATATACAAATTTCAGAGCCTTCTAACTCCTCTAGATTGGGCAGAAAGAGGCAGACGAGTTCTGGTCATAGATGAAAGGTTACTGTGAACCTTGAGGATTCTCCAAAGAAGAAAAGATAGCGATGGAGAGAGTCCTTTGGAGGAATGGATTTGCAACATTTAGAAGCGGTGGTGTGGGCTACGAGTTTTTAAGAGACTCAGGTATTATTTTATCCCTCTTCTCTCTCTACTATGTCTCTAGTCTCCTCTTCATCTACGTCGGATTTTTTGTCTACCCCATCTTTTTCATCTGCACCAGTTTTTTCTGTTGCTAAACATCCTAGGGAGTTTGGTCCTTTCCCTCCTAGTTTTCCATTTCCATCCTCTACCTTTCATTCCGCCCCTCAGACACAATTGGTCACTAGTCCTGACGTAATGAGACAAAAAAAATTATCCCCGAGGCCTAAACCTTCAGTTGGTGCTTCCTCCACCTTTCCTTATACCACATTATCATCCTCTATGAGCAGTCAATTCATTCCACCATTCTCCTTGGTCATCATTACAAGGCCTAGAAAAACCACTAATTCACTGTGTATGCTATCTTTCCTGCTAGCAATCCCTTGGGAGTTTCCTTTTGCTGGTGGACTAGGTATTTCTTCCCAGGAATATTTCTCATAGGTGGATGCAAATAAAAGTTCCTGTGCAAGACAAATTGAAAAGAGAAGAGAAAAGGATGTGGGAAGACATGCAAAGCCTCTTTTGAAAATAGTATTCCAAAAAATCCATAATTCACTGATGTTTGCAAAGATCACTCCGGACGTGATTAAACCAATCGGGGAAATGCTGCCAAGTGACTACTCTTTCAACACCATTGGGATAGATTTGCATTAGGATTGTTTGTGGGATAAGGTCAAGCTGATGTAAGAGACTCAAAGGGTGGTAACCACCGATTCCCTCAAGCTCAATCTCCCAACAAGGAAAAAGGAGGAGAAAATATCAAAGCTTAAAGGAAAGGTTGATATTTGGGAAAAGAAGTATAAGGCCCAGGAAAATGAGATAAATCACTTGCCAAAGGAGAGGAATGTTTTTGAAAGAAAGTTTAGAGAACTTTAGGTTATGAGTACAAAGATTGTTCCAGTCCTACAAAATAAAATTGAGAAGATTTAGGAAGATGAAGAAAGGATCCATGGTGAATTCACACAACTGAATGATGGTATGAAGCGGTTCCACCAGAGCACAAATGATGAGGTAAACGAAATGAATTTCATTTTGGAGTTGAAAATTGAAAATGAAGGTAAAATATTTTCACTCTAAGAAGTCAGGTATGCACTTTGGATGGGAGCTTATCGGAGCTGAGGGTAGACCTAAATAGAGGGGTTGCAAAGTTAGAAATTTTGAGAGCCTAACCTCCTACACAACATATGAGCTCATTGGAAATTGCCAAGTAGTTATACGAGTCCTATTGGGATAAGGTCAAGGAATTATGCCTTACTTTGCAGCCCACCTTGAGGTTTATGGCACAATAATTTGACCTATATGGAACCGTTAGTGAAATAATCCAACAAGTTCAGGAGATGACTATCGATAAAGTTCTGGAGGCCAAGCTTCTATTGGGAAAGTTGTATCTGGATTCTGATGAGGCCCTGAGTTTTGTAGGTATTAAGGACCAAACAACTATGGCTATGGGCATGGACATGGACATTCTTATTTACATGCATGAGGCCATCCAACACATAGCAGAATGCAGAGCTAGATTGAACAAGGTTACTAGTAAAATGCGGGCAAAGTTTTCTTGCTTAGCTTAGCAAGGCCTCCCTTTGCCCTTCATTGTTAATCAGGAAGTAGCAAGTGTCGAGCACATAATTGCAAAGATCAAAGAGAAGAAGCAAGACCTTTCTATTTTCCAATCTTTTGGTCAATCCCTGATCACCGAGAATATTGAAGGTATCGTGCATTAGCTAGCACAATTTTTTTTCCAACTTGATTTGGAGTTGAAGGTATCTAGCAGATTTCCTTTTAAGGAAATCATTGATCTCAAATTGGTGCATGAAAATATATGAGCCCTCTCTACACCATCAAATGAGGTTTGGACCGGTCTGCAAGATGCCCTCTAAAGGTTGTGAGAGATAATGGGATGTTGAACCAAGGTTTTTGAGGTTCTTCATTCCACTGGAAAAATGTCCTTGTGACTCACCAAACTATTTCACAAAAATCACCGACCTTTGTGGTTATTATTTTTCCTTCACAGTTGTGCCTTATCTTTTATTTCTCACAACCTTTCATGTTTTCTATGTGGCCTCCTAATGGATATTTTTGTTGTTCCGTATCACTTCGCTTTTTCCAAGTTCTATGTGCATGATGTGTGCCTTTCTCTGTCTGCTTTCCGAGTTGGGCCCACCATGCAATTACTATCGCTCGATGTCACCCACATGGCTTCCTCTTAGAGCTTTTCATTGGGCATCCCTTATTATTTTTTCCATGCTCCATCTGCTCAATGCGTGGCATTTTCTTGCGTGCCAATTTTCTAGGAGTTGTTGTTGCACCATTTGTTCTCGCTTGCCGCCGCATTTTCTTCTTCAATGTTGCATTTTTGTTTCTTCTGCTTCATGGCCTTGTTTTCTCTGAGGAGGTTGTCCTAGCACATTTTTTAGCATTCCTTTTGTTTGGTGTTACCTCAAGAAGATCTAGGATGTCTATGTTTGATTAGGGCGTCTTTCTTCATGGTTTTGAGGTGGTGGGATGGCCTATATAGGCTACCTTGCTTCTCTTTTATTAGGTGGTTGATTAGATAGATAGAAAATCTTCCTGAGAATTGGGAATAGCCTTTGTAATATTTTATTGAGCTTGAAGTTTGTAGAATGTGCCAGTCAATTTGGCCTTTCTACTTTTCATGCATTTGATAAGACTGTTAGATTGTGTTGTTATTTTCCTATGATATATGAATACCTGTTCTTCAACTCTTTTAATCTTTTATAGCTTAATAGATACAAATCATGTTTTCAACTCCTTAGTGTTAGCCAAAGTTGTACTTGATTATGCTATGAAATTAGGAGGTCTTCTTATGCTTTTAAGTGCTTTTGAGAAAAATATCTAAACAAACAACATTCGGTGGTTTGAGACTTTGCATCCAACACTATGCTTAGGTAATATTGTTTATGATTTGGCGCATCACCTTTAGCTTAGATTTACATTCTCAGTTATATTCCTAACCTTTTACTTGCCCCCACTAAAATGAGGAGTCAACTTTGGTAAAACCTGAAGGTCACTTAGTTGTGTACACAATGTCCCCCAATAGCTAAATTTCCCATGATATTTATGCTACCTGCAAAATCTTGCATCAACAGTAACATATCTTGATCGTCTGAGTCAACATTTTTGTATCCCCGAGGCCTTACCATTAGATAGGTGATTCCTCGACCTTTTTTACCACCATGTTTTCACCATATTTTGGTAGTCATTTTATCCCACCCTTTTCCCCGACAACTATTACTAGACCTAGCAAGTCAGCTAATACATTGAGCATGTTGTCATTCCCATTAGCAGTTCCCTTGGAGTTCCCTTTTGTTGGTGGATTGGTTATTTTTTCATACGAATATTTCTCATTGGTGGATGTAAACAAAAGTGCCTCATCTAGCCAAATACAAAAAAGAAGGGAAAAGGATGCAAGAAGACAAGCAAATCCCCTTTTGCAGAGTGTGTTCAACGAAAGCCAAAATTCATTGATGTTTCCAAATGTAACACCTAATGTCATCAAGTTGGTCGGAGAAATGCAGTCAAATGATTATTCTATCAATTCCATAGGGTTTTATTTACAATAGGCTCATCTATAGGATAAGGTTGAGTTAATGGAGGAAACCCAAAGGGTGGTGACAACTGATTTCATCAAGCTCGGTCACCAAATGAAGAAGAAGGATGAAAAAATAAAAGAGTTGAAAGGAAAGGTGGAGATCTATTCTAATAAGCATAAGGCCCAGGAAGTCAAAATAAATTGAATATAGAGTGAGAGGAATTCATTTGAGAGAAAATTTTCTGAGCTTTAGGCCTTGGGTGTGTAGGTTGTTCCAGCTCCACAGAAATAAACTAAGCATTTTTGGGAGACGGAGGCATCCCTCTAAAATGAATTAAGGTAGGTGAGTGATGGTTGGAAATAACTCCAGAAAAGTATCAATGATGAGGTAAATGAAATGAATTTTGCATTGGAGTAGGAAGAAAAAATGAATAAACAAGTCGAGTTAGCCTAGAGGGAGAAGGAGAAAGAAATTACTACTCTAAGGAATTAGTTTTCAGCCCTGGAGGGAAGTGTTGCAGAGTTGAAGGCAGATTTGAGTAGCAAGGCTACATAATTAAACTTTTTGAGATACCAGCCTCCTGCATCCTAAATGAACTCACTAAAGATAGCCAAAGAGTTGCATACATCATATTGGGATAAGTTTTAGATACTATGCCTTACCTTGTAACCCACTCTCAAATTTATGGCACAGGCTACCAATCTATGCAGGGTGGTTAGTGAAACAATGCAATGGGTGCAGGAGGTGACTTTTGATAGAGTTCTGAAGGCCAGACAGTAGTTAGTAAAATTGTATACAAATTTTTATGAGGTGTTGGGTAGCGTGGGGATTGAGGAACAAACAATGGTGGCCATGAGCTTTAATGTTCTCATCTCTATGCATGAAGCCATCCAACATGTCGATGAGTGCAGAGAAAAGATGGCTAAAATTACTTATGATATGTGAGAAAAAATTTCCTACCTAACTTAGTGAGGACTTCCATTGCCCTTCATGACTAATCAAAAAATTGTAGGCATAGAACACATCATTGAAAATATTGAGGAGAAAAAGAAAGATTTATCAATTTTCAAGTCCTTTGATTAATCTCTGATTGCCACAAATATTGAAAACATGGTGCTTCAGTTGGCGTAGCTCTTCTTCTAGCTTAATTATGAGGAAAAAGTATCTATTGGATTTCCTTTTAAGGAAATTATTGATCTAAACATGGCACATGAAAATTTGTGCACTCTATCTGCACCATCGAATGAAGTTTGGACGTCCCTTCAGGCTGCCCTCTCTAAGCTATGAGCGATCCGTCCAAGCGGTTGGATTGGTCTACAAGACCATGATTTAGATTTCTGCATTCCATGAGTGAAATGTCCCTATGATTCACAAAATTGTGAATATTTATTCACACAATGCTCTTTTCCTACATGGTTTCTCTTTCTTGTGCAACTTCACCTTTTCATTTTGTTATCAATCACATCTTTTTGGCAACCGCCATGTGGCATCTTATCAAAGAATTCTATTGGGATGTCTCTTCTTCCTTTTTTTGGGCTTCATTTGTTGGAGATGTCTCCTCTACTTGTTTTCTCTTCAGGTCAGGCCCACACTGTAGTTTCCTTTGTTGGAAGTTTTTTGCATGGTGTTCATTCATGCATCTGTTATCTTGGGTTTGATGTTTGTTGCAAGGGTCTCCATTTTGGTGTCACATGTTCTCTCCTTCTATTGCTGCATGGCCCATATATCCTCAAGACATTCCTACTGGTGTTCTATTGGAACATATTTCTGTTGGTGTGGGCTCGAGAAAATCTTGATCATTGATGGCTTCGCGAAAGAATTTTTCTTGTTGGGGTCTCCAAGCGGTGGGTTGGCTTATTTAAGCAGACTTTTCTTCATTTTTATGTTGGTTGTTAGATGGATGAAACTTTATCGAGCATTGGGAATTAGCCTCTGTAGTGTTTTCTATTAAATTTGAACTTGTAGATTGTGCCATTCTGTTTAGCCTTTTTGTTTTCATGCATTTGATAGAACATTAAAATTTTCTTGAATTTTATGAAGAATTTAAGTGTTTGTTCCGAAATTTTGTAATTTTTATATAGCCTAGCATAATACAAATCATTTTTTTTTCTCTTTTATGTTATCTTATGTTGTATTAGTTATATTATGCAAATGGTTTCATGTTATTATGTTTGTAGTGTTGCGAATCATCTATTTGATATACGGTAGTTATTACTCAAGCCTTTTTTTCAGCATTGTGCTTACCTGATTCATTTTTGATCTAGCGCATTGCCTTAGCTTAAGTGTGTTTATTTTATGTTTATCTTCTTCCCATTTTCCTCCCCCCATTAAAAAACAAAGAGCCAACTTCGATAAAACCCCAAAGGTCACTTACCTACGTGCATAAGTCCCCCAATAGATAAGTTTCCCATAAGGTTGTTTCCTATAAACTTTTATGTCAACAATAAACACATGAGATGAAAATTCAATGATGAGAAGATGCTTAGAATAATAAATCTATTATATAGGCCTTAAGGCATGAGGTTGAGGGATAGGGTTTCGGGTAAAAGTGTATATCTAGTATAGTAATGAGGGTTGAGGATATAGGGTATAAGGTATAAGGTTGATGGATAGTATTTAGGTTTGATAAGATGCTTCGAATAAAAAATACAAACAATTAATATGAAAATTCCTTTTCCATGATAAGATTCTTAGAATTACAAATCCAAACACTTAATATGAAAATGAAATGATGATAAGATTCTTAGATTAAAAAATCTATTATATAGGCATTAGAGACCAAGGTTGAGGGATAGGGTTTAGGGTCAAGAGGTTGTATGTTATAGGGTTGAGGGTTGAGGATTTAGCCTATAGTCTTGAGGAACTAAGGTTGAGGGTATTACATCTCCTTAATTCATTATCTTAACTCCCCTTAAGACATACTCTTAGGACCCCTTAATTCATATCCTCTTAGGTACCCTAAATCCATCCTCTTGCATCACCTTAATTCATTCTCTTAACTCCCCTTAAGCCATCCTCTTAGGACCATTTTCATCATCTTAGCTGCCCTTAATCCATCCATTTTCATCCCATTAAGACATTATCTTAGCTCCCCTTAATCCATCCTCTTAGGATCCCTTAAGTAATATCCTCCTAGGTACACTAAATAAATCCACTTGCATCCCCTTAATTCATTTTATGAACTCCCCTTGATTCATCCTCTTAGGAACCCTTAATTCATCCTCTCTTCCTTGCATGAACAAAATCTATCTAAATTAGCATCAATAGATCAAATGATGAAAATAATAGTTTGCATTGAAATGAAAAATGTGCTAGATGGGTAGGAATATTAGGCTTAGTTTTGTGAAATTAATATTTTCTTGAATGATTTTCATGTTAGCATTCATATTTTATTACAATTGGGTCTCATCAAATGGAAGAGGTGGGGTTTCAAGAGGTAGGGGACTAGGAGGTGAAGAGGGTAGACATGTGAGGTTTTGAGGTTGGTGTTTTATGATGTGAAGATGGTTGAGGTGAGGGGTTATGAGGTTTCTCATTATGAAAAATATAATCTATGGTAAACCCATCAATTAATGGTAATTTCTCCATGTCAAGGGCCATTGCATGTTAAACAGTTAGAAAAAAATAATATCAACAAACAAATTAAATAATTTATAATATGAATTAAAAACACATCAAACACACAAATTCAAAATATAATATCTAGATATTTATTGAAATTTAACATAAATGTACAACATGGATTTAGAGTAATTTATGTCATAAAAAATAAAAATTTAAGGCATATAATCATGTAAGAGGCATGTATAAAACACCATCTCATGGAGTAGAAAAAATATTGCATAATTTGTTCAAGAATAATTTGTTAGCCCAAAAATAAGGCAAATATTTAACTTCAGTTTCATGGTTAGATATATTTATTGTTCCATTTAAAGGTGAAGGTAGAAAATGAATGTGACCTATTGGTATATCAACTAATCAAATAAAAATTTGGGCTATTAGTGGTTGATATTTTATGATATTATTTATATTTTCTACAAAAGTATCTATTATAAAGCACATATGGCTTCCATTAATGAATGTTATGCTTACCATATTACATGATGTTTTTATTCCTCATCCTTTACATGTAAAATAATTAGTTTCATTCATAGGCACAAATTGTTTAATTCATTTTATGAGATACTAAAGTTAAATTTATGAATAAACCTATACATATATTCAAAACATGAACCTCATTTCATAACATGTAATTCTCATTAGTTAACCTCCACTTCTCTACATTATTATAACCAAACACATGCCAATACGTGTGTGCTTAAAGGACCCAATGGAAAATTTAGAGATACCTCTAATCCAATATACATAATATTTATATCTCACCCATATAGCCCATAATTATACCACATTATCCTACTAAAATTATTGTCCAAACTAAGTTCCCTTGCCAAAATTTATATAGTAGACTTATTTTTCATCCATCTTCTCCCACTTTGAATAAAAAATTCTCCTCCCATAACATATAAATTAAAATTATACTAGATTATTGATACCCATGACTCTCAATTAAATAATTAAAAATATATCAATTCCATCTTCCCTTCCCTCTAATACTAGTAATCTTCCTTGCTTCATCCCATAATTTTGCTAATAACCCTAAAGAAAGTGATCTCATGGAGCAATTACAATCCACACAAGATAAAATATATATTTTGGAACTATTTTGGAGTTTCCCTTCTCTTAAAGACGTCATCCAACAAGCCCTAAACAAAATATTACACTAACTGTCACTTGATAGGTCATGGACCAAAATTAAAACACACTTTTTTATATCACACCTAGTAAAATCACTTATGATATTCTCCAATTAGATGAATATGGCTCCATTAATGTGTGTTGATCCCTCCACCCTTCATATATGTTTAAAATATTTATGAATATTAAAATAAAATAGATATTTATATTAATGAGTCCCTTTCTCAATTTTGTCAAGCTGTTATATAATATTATATTTTTCCTCTAGGACCACACATATTTCACCTCTTTACTAAAATTTCATGAATAAAGTCTCACCTAAATCAACTCCTAATACTTCTTCAAAAAATACATTGTTAAAAACTTAGAGAATAAATATAGGTTTTAGAAATTACTACTAATGTTTCTTTTGTTACACTAATCTCATGTGTATATGGGAAAAAAGAGAATGATATGGAAAATTTTGAACATAGTTATATAGTAGTATATGTAGTGTAGCAAGTTGTATCGGTGAAACTAAAATTTAATCAATAAGTCATTACCTCCTCATAGTCATACACCTTCATGTCCCCTATTATAATTTAATATGTTAATGGATCTCTTTTCAATTTTGTCAAGTTTTTATATAAAATTATATTTTTCCTCGTCACATGTATTTCATCTCTTCACTAAAATTTAATAAATAACTTAGCTCAAATAATTCATGTCCTAATTAAATTATTCACAACTTACATTGTTAAAACTTAGAGGATAAATAGGTTTCACACATTAAGTTATTGATGTTTCTTATGTTACACTATTCTCATGTGTATATGGGAAGAAAGAGAATGATATGGACTTTTTCACATAGTTATATTTTAGTATATCTAGTTTATCAAGTTTTATCAATGAAACTAATTCAATTTCATCAATAAGTCACTACCTCCTCATTGGCATTACCATTCATGTCCGCTCTTTGTCATGCCCCCAAAATTGTAATGCTAAAATATGAAGAATTGGAATACAAATAATTAGATGAAATAAATATCAAATATATATAAATAAGTGCAATTTAAAAAAAAACTATAATTATAATTATTATAAATAATATTATAATTATAATAAAATTATTATTATATAGAACATATATAACTAATATAAATATAAAGTAAGAAATACATAATATATAAATGGCATCGAAAGAATCTAGTGTTCCCTTTACAAATATTAGTGATTCATTTAAGACATAGTTTGAAAAGGCATCAGTGATGATAATAATATATATGAAAGAGAAAAAGTAAAGAAAGGAAATTAAAAAATATTAATAATTCAAGGTAACAATATTAATAATTCAAGGGAACAATATTAACAACACTTATGGTTTGAAAACAATTAAACAATAAGTGTGTTGTGCTCATGTTAAAGGTAGAAATATTTATTAAAGTCAATAAATAGAAGATTTGAAAGATAGTGATAGAATTGATTATCTAAAGTAGTGATTAATGTTTAAAGTAAATTTAGTTAAAAAAGGTAATATCTATTAAAAGGGTTGTCCCCTTTTATAATGACTCCTTTCATAGAGACAAATCCATCAACAAAATAATAGAGGCATAAATATAAGGAAACGAGGGAGAATGATTTAGAAAGGGATATATGAGTAGATTGGGGGATAAAGCATAGAAGGAAAATATGGATTATATTTATGAATATAGCACCTGATTTCTATTTAAAATGAGAGATAGAATGAAGATATAATAGCCAAATTTAAGGAGATATATAGGACCACAATAAGAGTAGATGGAGAGAGATGGAGAAATACATCTGCATTTAATGAAATCTGAAAACTATAGTAGGGGGAATATATATATGAGAATGAGTCTCATTGACAATAATATAATTAGGAAACTAATATATATCTATATGAAATACATGTATATATATGCATTATACAAATATGAAATAATGATGCTTGCAACAATTATTCAGCATCATATTTTGTTATGTTTCTTTAATATGAATATGAAAAATAGATTCTTATGTACTTTATACTAATAATATCCTCTAAAAATTAAGGGAAAATCAAACCTGAGGATAATAGATCATCAATCAAAGAGAAGAGACATACAAATCATAAAGAGAAGAGAATCAAACCCATGCATCACAATAGATTACTATTGTCAGATATATGTACATGAATATGAGTATATCATTCTATCCTATATTCAAGTTTATTTATTCCATTTATTTTATTTCCTTTACAAGTATAGTCTTGCATAAGAAAATAATAGTAAATATATTGTTGTACATAATCATTTACCTATGTATGCATTTTATTTATAAGATAATTAATTAGGATTTCTATGTTAAAATAGAATTACGTTAACTATCTGAAACCCACCTTGTGGGAAGGGCCTAAGGTGCAATGATAGAAGCTAGAATCCCACTTGAAACATCCACCCAAATCATCAAGAAGGAAGGGCTAGGGGTGGAGTTCTAGAGAGCCGAAAAATCCCACTTGCAACCTTTGCCTAATCCCATAGGAAGGAAACTATCTTTATGGGTTGTGATAGTGATGGGGAAAGTAGGTACAAGTCATCAAGGGGGAGGGTTGTGGTATAAACCCTCTTAGGTTTGGCATATGACTTCAAGCGGACCCCTCATGTCCCTTCTCTCAACTTCCAAATCTATTGCATTATTTATAATCTATGAATATGATTCAATTGTCTAACCCTAACAAGCATACATACATATTTGTGAATATTATTCATGTGGTGAATGTAGGATCCAATCCAAGATTACATCATTAGAGAGATTTTTATTTAATAAGGCGAAAATCCTAACCCTATTTTTTTTGCAATTTATGATCAATAGATGAATTCTAGGGAAAATCGGGAAAGGGGACATTACAGTGGTATCAGAGCCTATTTCCTATCATCTTGTGTATACTTCATGTATTATGTGCATTCATGCATATGATTCATGCTTCCTATGTATGCTTCATGTATTATGTATATTTTCATACATGCTTCATGCTTTTGAGGTATACTTTGTGTATTCTAGTGTATTCAAGATCTATATGTGTTAAAGTGTCTTCAAGGATATACCTTGAGACTTATGTGTATTCCAATGCATTCAAGTGTATACTTTGTGACTTATATGTATTCAAGTGCATTCAATTGTATACATAGTAACCTATGTGTATTCAATTGTATTCAGGTCTATACCTTATGACTTATGTGTATTCCAATTTATTCAATATTTATGTGTATTCAAGTGTATACCTTTGGAATTATGTGTATTCCAATGCATTCAAGTGTATACTTTGTAACTTATGTGTATTAAAATGCATTCAATTGTATTCTTTGTGACCTATGTATTCAAGTGTGTTCAAGTTGTAGTGTAGAAAATCACGCACTCTTGAAAAAAGAGATGATTTCAAACTTAATTTCGACTCATTTTTGCACCCTTGCATTAATTATCCATCAAAATAATCATTTATAGGCCCCCAGGACCCATTATTTTAGAATTTGAAGGCCCATTCGACTTAAAAATCATTTAAAATCTACCAAAATCTCGAAAGATAAAAAAAACCACCTAAAAAACTTAAGGTGGGACTCATTCACCACCTTGGGTGAATGATTCCCCCTAGGTGGGACCCATTTGCCTAGGATGGAAAATAAGTCCATTTTGGGGTCTTTTTCAATTTTGAGCGGGAATTCATCAATTTAATTCAAATTTTTGGTGAATGTCGGCCTTTTGGATCTAAATAATGGTCAATTAGGTGTTGATTCCTATAAAAGAAAGCTTATAAGTCATTTTTCTCAATCTTTAAGAACTTTGATCAAGAATTGTCCAACATCAAGTATTAAGAGTCTTCAAGCAAGTTTTGACAAGAGAATTCAACTTTCAAGAGTAAGTAAAGTTGAAAATTTGGATCAACATTAAAGTGCTTTTGCGGGTCTCCAAGCTCACTTTAGATCAAGATCAATAATTGTCAAGGTTCGATCATGGATGCCTATGGTGAATCATGATGGATTCTAGGTTGGGGGGATACAACTAGCCATCAAGCCAATTCTAAAGGCTTGATTCCTAAGTGATTCCATCCTCCATTATCAGTCTACATTTAGCCTAAATGAGGTACAAGTATTGCTAGGGTTCATTTGGGATGATTGAATATCATCAAAAGTGAATAATTCATCTCTTCATTTCTTTTATTGCATCATATTATCTCATGTTAGAATAGGATTGCATCATGTTTAAAATCTCCTAGTCTTAGAGACTCTTAAGCCTAGGGTTTCCATGCACATTTCATTATCTTTTCCAAGGTTTAATTACCAAACTTGAGGTTTGACCAAGGAAAAATCCCCATTACTAAATCAAGCCAAATTCTATTTTATAGGTGAATTTTACAAGTTTGGATCCATAACTCAAGTTGGAATAGAAGAGAAGGTTCTAAAGAGTAGATCAAAATTTTCAAGTCTCAAAAAATTCAAACTAGACTGATTCAACAAGTTTGGAAAATGAGACCCACCACCACTATCTGTTAAATCAAGTTGCAGATTTTTTTACCCTTTTCCCCAAAACAAGCTCCCACACATAAACCCACATCTAGGAATGATTTTCCCAGGTTGGCAAATGAGTCCCAGTTGGTCAAAATTTTAGCATTTCCGAAATTTCAGAGATGTTTCCAATTTCTTGGAGGTTTCTAGGTGCACATTTCTAGTTTAGAAATTTTTTGTTACATTTCATTTTCATTTTTAAGTCATCATTTAGGCCATCTTACATACTACACTATGTTTTCAAACATTTATTTTTCAAGTTTATTCCTGGTGGTGAACCCCTTATTTACATCATTTTATCCCCTAGAACACACCCTTTGCTAGATTTAAATCACCTTTGCATTGGAATCTCAAGGCTTGTTCTTGAATGTAAATGTTGCATTTTGTTTCCCTAGGTCCTAAAACCTAGTGATCTAGCACACAAAATTCATCATTTCACACCCTCATTTATGGGAGAATATATAATCACATGAAAAGAAGATGACAAGCAACAAAAACCAACAGTAATGTCAACTTAGAACTAGGAAGAACAATCACAAACATCTAATCCGACCACTCTTGAAGAAGACACAAGTTATACAACAATCTTTGATGAGGTAGACTACCAACAACCACCAAACCCAAAATAAATGGAACAAATTTATGGAAGAGGTTATGAACTTGTGAATAAATTGGGTTCCAATGGTAAAGGGTGTAGAAGGAAAGAACAAGGTATACGAGTTCCTATACAACCTAACATACAAGATACAAAGACTGGTTTCAGATATTGTCCTTCTAAAATTATGCAAGCAATGAAGTGACCATCATTAAACATCATTACTATCATGTGCAAGCCAAAATTCAACCTTACAATGAAACATCCTGAATTTCTTGGCATGGATTTACCCCCATCATGGGAGTATTTTGAAAATGAGGAAGCTTTGAAACATATTTTAGGAGTTTTTAAGACACCATCTACTCCTCTTGAGGAAAAGGTTACATGTTCGATGATTAATGTTGATTCGAGAAATGTCAAAGATGAAAGTCATGATAAGGACACAAAATCAAAACAATATAATATCAATGCACTCCCTTTAGGGGACACAATTTACATACCAATGGATATGATGAATAATGAGAAGGTAATTAAAATCGTAAAATGCCTCGACGATGAAGAAAAAGAGGATACATCAAACTTTCTTCATGAATTTCCCAAACTCTTTGGTTGGAAATATTCAGATATGCCTCACATAGATCCAAAGATAGTGACACACAAAATTTTCCTTATTGATAATTCCAAGCTTGTTTGACAAAAGATATGAAAGATGAATCCTAAGATAACTTTGCTTGTTAAAGATGAACTTGAAAATCTCCTTGATGTTGGCTTCATAAAACCTATCGATTATTCTCCGTGGATCTCAAATATCCTTTTAGTCACAAAACTTGACAATCGCATTCGGATGTGTATAGATTTTTAGGACTTATATAAAGTATCTTTAAAAGACAACTTTCCCCTTCCTAACATTGACATGATAGTAGACTCAACTACGGGACATGAGTTTTTGTCATTCATGGATGGATTTTCGAGATATAATCAAATATTTATCAACCCTAAAGATCAATACAAAAAAAAATTTACAACTACTTGGGGGGATATTTTGTTGGGTTATGATTCCTTTTGGATTAGATAATGTAGGCATAACATATCAATGAGCTATGACACTAATTTTCCATGATTACATACACAAAATATTGGAGGATTATGTGAATGGAATTGTAGCCAAATCATTAACAAGACAAGACAATGTGAATGTCCTTCAGAAGATCTTTGTGAATGCAAAAATAAAACATGAGGTTGAATCCAAAAAAATGTATTTTAGGTGTTGATAGTGGAAATCATTTAGGGTATATCATGTCTCATAAAGGCATTGAGATGGATACAAAGAAGATTGATGTTATTGTCAATATGCCACCACCTAAAAATATTTCTCAATTATGCACATTACAAGGAAGAATCCAAGCTATCCATTTTTTTGTCGCATCTTTAGTCGATCACATATTACCATTCACACATCTTTTAAAAACGGATGCACACTTTAACTGGAATGGCGATTGCAAACAGGATTTTAAGAGTTTAGAGGAATATCTTGTGACTCCACCTATTTTAAAACCCGCTATGCCAAACAAATCATTTATACTTTATATTACCAGCTCAACCCATGCTTTAGCACCATTGTTGGGCCAGCAAGATGAAAATGGTAAATAGCATCCAGTATATTACATTAGTCAAACATTGGTTGATTATGAAAAATAATATACAACGAGAGAGAAAAAATGTTTGGCCCTTGTATTCACTACAAGTAAATTGTAAAATTATTTTTTGAATGTAGATATATGTAAGTGATGATGAAATTTGAACCTCTCAAACATCTTTTTCATAAAATAGACCAATATAGACGTCTAGCTAAATGGTTGATGTTGTTGACTGAATTTAACCTAACACTTGTTTCACAAAAAGCAATTAAGGTTAAAGCCTTGACTGACCAACTAGTTGAGGCTGCATCCTCTATGACGTTACCTAGTAATGACTCTTTCCCCAACAATAATGTGCTAGAAATATAAATTTCTACATGAGAATTATACGTTGATGGATCTAAGTATAGAATAGGCTCTGGTATTGGGTTTATATTAATCCCAACTACAAGAAATCCTATTCCCTTATATTATCAGTTAAATTTCCTATGTACAAAAAACACTACTGATTATGAAGCATTTCTCATAGGATTACATTCTACCTTAGTCTTGGGTGTGAAAAACATTCACATCTTTGGTGATTCGCAATTAATCATAAAGAAAATAAATGTGAAATATCAAGCAAAGCATGATAAATTAGCCAAATATAAGGATCTCACAATGAACTTATTAGAGAATTTTGAAACATTCACCATTAATAACATCCCACGAAAAGATAATTGGCATGTAAATGCAATGGCGAGTGCGACCTCTCTTATATCATCTCAAGATCCTTCAAAATATTTCACATTTATTGTTCACTCAATCATGAAACTGTCTATTCAAGGTAAACTTGAAGAAGTGTTAGCAATGACTAAACAAGACTCGAGTGAATGGTATGATACAATATTCAACTATTTGAAAGATGGTACATTTTTTGAGCCTACAACAATGAATACCCAATGTCACTTACGAAAACTGGAAACCAAAAATGTAATTTTAGCCAACATCTTATACAGAAGGTTGTTTAATGCTCATTTGCTCATATGCCTTAAAAAATTCAAAATCCCCATAACACTCGAAGAGGTGCATGCGGATTCTTGTGGAGGTGATTTTGGAGGTAGATCTTTAGTGCAAAACCTCATCTGCATGGGATATTACTGGAGACATATATGGAAAGTGATTATTTTATGTACATTAAGAAATTCCATAAATGTCAAGAACATAAAAATTTGATTCATTCTCCTACTCCTAAGCTCTAGGCCCAAATTCCTATCTGGCCATTCTTAGTGTGGAGATTGGATCTGATTGGAAAACATTTTCCACCCTCATTTGCTGACCATAGATTTATAATCACTGCCATAGATTATTTCACAAAATGGGTATAATTTATCCCTCTTCAATTACAAATGTTGATGTAATATGTCATTTCATATTGGAACACATTATTGCTCGCTTTTGACTTCCTTCCGCATTAGTTTCAGATAATGGAACACCATTCAAGAAAAATGATGTGAAGAAATTTCTTGGCATATTTAATGTTCATCATCACTTTTCTGCACCTTACTACCCACAATCTAATAGCCAAGCTGAAGCAAATAAAAAACCATCATACAAATTTTGAGAAAAATATTTAATAAACATAATAAAGATTGGCATACACAACTAACATATGTGTTATGGGCTTACCATACTAGTGTCAGGTCATCAACATGAACAACTCCTTATAACCTTGTCTATGGTACCAAGGAAGTGATGCCCTTGGAGTTAGAAATCCCTACATTAAGGATTGAACTTCAAGAGGTCATTGACAATGACACTTATAAACAACAATGATTGCATTAGCTTGAGATTCTTGATGAAAAACGCATTAATTATCTCGAGCACCTCTAAGCTTATGCTAAGTAATTACAATGCCAACATAGTAATCATGTCATTCCTCACATATTTAGCAAAGGTGATTTTTTCTTGTATGAAAATTAGTGAAATTTTTATTCCAACCCAATCGAAAAATTAAAATTCAATCCTAATTGGTTAGGACCTTATATAATTAATGAAAATTTACAGGTCTAGTGCGTATACATTAACAAACATGGATGGTACACCCCTTAAATATCCTATCAATATTGTGCATCTGCATCGATATTAGGTCTAAATCCCCTTGAATATTATGGATGGTGAGAAGTTTTGTTAGAGCTAATGTATTACTTTCAATGGGATTTCACATTGCTTCATTCTTGACAAGTAACTCTTCACATGTCTTGAAATCTAAAGTGATTATTTAATTTATTGTTATTTAATTAATTTAGGTCTCATGCTATTCAATTTTATCTTTGTGTTATGTTAGATTAGATACTTATAAGAATTTAATTTAACTTAACATACTTCATCACAATGTTGCATCTATGAGAAACTGTAATAAGTTTTGATTAGATTACATAAAGAAAGTTAAATCATTAAATCATTCATTAAATAATCTTACACAGGTTATTTAATTAATCACAATGAAATTTAACATTTCAACACAGATAATAATAAAACATCATATTCTCATATATATACATATCAATTTTTTGTGTACATATCATCAAATATACAATACTATGGCTTGTGGCTACCAGATCCCTCAGAACCTAGTGGCCATATCTGTCTAGTAGCAATCTAGTGGGAGATGGTGGTGTGTGATTGTGATTATGACCCACTAGGTGTACTATTAGAACCCAAAAATTCCATAAAAAATCCTAAGTTTTTCTCCATTTTAATCCATCATTTTCATATCTTTTCACAAAAAATAATTCACTACCTTTTAAAAAATGCTTACAACCTTTACCATTGCCTTTATATTCATTTTTATATCACTTACCGCTTTACCATGGCCTCCCACAATGGGCTCATGGTATAGTGGTGGCGGCTATGAAGCAAGCACTATGTGTTTACCGCCATACCACGTGCGGTCAATTCATTGACCACGGTATCGTGGTGGCAGTGAGTTGACAATAGTCAGCAGGGAAGCAGCAGTGTGCAAGATGGTTACCCCACAACTGCACGCAGTTAGCATAGTCACCATAGTATAGCGGTAGCAATCAAGGAGCAGTTGACAAGGGGATGTCGTAGTACCGTAGCCATCAAAGCAAGTAACCACGGTAAGGTGGTGAATGGGAGATAAAAATTGAAGCGGCTACCGTGGTACCATTGGTGGTGAAGCCAGTGACCATGGTAGCGTGGTGGATAAGGATAAGTGGTTAGTGAAATGGTTACCACTATACCATAGCTGCTAAAATGAAGACCACAGTAATGCAGTAGTAATGAGGGAAATGGTGAATGGTTATTGCGCAACCACGCATGGTTAGTATGGTCACTGCAGCAATGCGGTGGACAGTTAATGAACAGGCCAAAGTAGTCAGTGGTCAAGCACCATGATACTGCGGGTGGAAAAGTCAAACCTGCGGTAGAGTGGTAAAACAATGAAAACCACAAGGAGATAAATATAAAGGCAACGTAAAGTATAAAGTGTCGATAAGATAAGAAATACAGGAGGGAAAGAATAAAATGAAAAATCGAACATGAAACTATTGAAACAAATATTTAATTTGCCAAGAGGCAATATATTTAAATATTTTAAATCTCTATTGTAGAATTTCAAATGACTGTAACAAAAAACTGAAGGGTTGTGAATCTTTAAATTTTATTGTATAAATCTATTGTAAAAGAAAGGAGAAAGGGGCAGTAGGTTGGGGGAAGGAGAAGAGGGGTTAGATTTTTTCCTGAGAGGGGAATGGGGAATCACAAATAATGTACAGACTTTTGTTGAAGCTGAATCAATGGATAGATCATTTTGAATTTGTGAAATTTTTTCTATTTTGAGTTGTTGTGATATAATAATTTATATTTCTTGTGAGGGTTGTCTCCAACTTGAAGTCTTAAATCATTTAAATCAATGTATCAAGCATATGTTTGATTTATCAAAGTGTAAATTTCACTCTGTGTGATTTGGTTGATTGGTGTCTGCAAGTCAAAGTTAAAAAATTGTTAAACAAATCAGAGTGATTTCGTATTTCTTTTGGATTTTTGAAGTAGAACCCGATAATAAAATATTCCAACACTATTTATGCAAGCCATAAATTAATGAAGTCATATGCCAGTCATTAGATTTCATTTTTAAGAGTGCCTAATAACTTGAATTAAGACAGAGAGGGAAAACTCATAATTCATTGTATTTGACTTCATTGCCCATATAGATAGAAAGCATTGATCTGCCTCAACACATAGAACAAATTCATGAACAAAAAACTTATTCAAATCCTTTCATTTGTGCAGTAGGAGTAGGATTAGTTGTATTGAATTCATCTATTCACTTCCACTTGCCATTGTGGATAGATTTCTCAACCAAGAAGTACATTTCAATTTGCATCATTCATATAGGTACACCCGCCTTGGTCTAGCAGAACCTAAAGAGCCGAAGGTGCAATCGTATCAATTGGCCTTGTACATTGGCCAAAAGTGTAGTAAGAGCTTGGAAAAATCTTCTCGTTAAAACCTGCATTTTTGAGAACCAACAGTTTGGCAACTCCACTGGGGAAACTTTCCACAAAGCTTTTAGCCTTTCCATTTATAGAGTCAGCAAAGTTTTACATTTTTGGAGATTTTGCTGGGGCAAACCAAAACATTCCATTTCATTTTCCTAATTTTGGAAAAGTAGTTGGTGACTCTGTTTTATATTTGATAAATAATGCATGAGTGTTGTGAAGTAGTAACATTTTGTCAAGATGGCAGAAGAAGAGAGAAGACAACAGTCAATAGGAGAGTTGAAGGAATTGAGGAAACAAAGGCTGCAATTGGACCAACATATTCTACAAGTGAATCAACAATTGTTGCACTTAGGAGTCAGAGGTACTGAAAATACATCACCAAACAAGTCATCATGTAGTGAGGATGAAGACACAAATACCAAGAGATTTTGGACACCACAAGTGCCCCATGATGCAACTAAGAACTCTTGAAACAAAGGTAATGTACTCTATTCACAACAAAGTACTTTCCATGAGTATATTCAAATTGAAGAGAGGCAAAAATATTGTGGATGTTTTTTTTGATATAAGGAGATATAAGGGAGAATCTATGAGTTTTTTATACAACAAGATGGTAGATGTCTATATGCAATTACCTCCTCATCTTAGGCCTATAAGATCCACATTTGTTGCACAATTCCTAAGAGCATCAGAGCCTGAATTAGTTTACTGGTCAGAATAAATAAAACAACATGCCTTTCATGTAGCAAATAAATTTATTAATTCCATGCTTGGGACAAAGTATGTGGATACTACCAATAGTGCTTTAGAAGCTGAAACAGAAGAACATGTCATTTTGTCCAACAATGAAGATATGGAGAGTAACTCTAGCATAACAAATTGTCAGTCAAATTGTGAAGATGAAATAGTGGATATTGATCTTCAACTGGATGATTTTTGCAACTATTATGAAGATCAAGAAGAGGTTGGAGCTATGGTAGAAGATATGGAAGCAGAGACTTGTTCACTTATCAGTGAGCAAGTTTCAACATTTTTAACTCTGGAATACCAGAAGTACGCACATGAAAATGGTTCCAAGAGTTTGGTCCCAAACTATATATGCTTTAACAGTGAAGATACTATGTGTAGTGATTCAAATGGTTCCATGTGTATCTCTCACAGTGATGAAATTTTTGAAGCTGTTCATGAATCTATTTGTGTCCAAGAAGAGGTATATGAATTGAATGATTTATGCCTGGAAAAAAATTATATTGGTTTGTGTTGACACAGTATTTTGCATGTAGCAGTATTCTTATGGGAAACTTAGCTAATGGGGGACATTGTGCGCTAGCTAAGTGACCTCCGAGATTTTACCAAAGCTGGCTCTTCATTTAGTGGGTGAAGTAAAAGGTACGGGAGATTGCAAGAATGTAAAATTTACACTACAAGCGATGCGCCAAAGTCTTTAGACAACTTTACTAGACATAGTGTAGAATGAAAAGGCCTGATCCACTAAATTGCTATTAATTAAGATAATTTTATTGAAAGCATTTGAATCGCAAGAATACCTTCCATTTTTGCATAACATAATCTCCACATAACCTTGAGCTAACACAAAAGAGTTGAAATAAACATGGTTTGTATTTATTGAGTTATGGAAAAATCATAGAAAGCTGAAGAACAGGCACTCATGAAATAAAACAAAATAATAGCACAAAACAACAGTTTCATTAAATGCATGAATAAACAGAAAGGCCGAAATTGTTTGGCACAATCTTGAGTCTTCAAATTCAATAAAGCAATTACAAAGGCCTTCTTCTGAGTGCTCGAAAGTTTTTACAAAACTTAACCAACCACAAATAATAGAAACATGGCCCTATTTATTGGCCAGCCAACTGCCTAAAAATATGCATCAAGAGAAGAGAAGACCACGAGCAGAGACCGACAACTCAGATCAACACAAGCTGCCACAACCAATAACGATCGGCCAACAAAATGCCAACAAAGCCACGACTTGGAACGGAAAACCATGTAGCAACAAGATAGAACACATGACACCATGACAAGAAGCACGGCAATAGGGGAGTACAAAAGGGGCCAGCGACATTTCCAAGGTAACCAGCGTAGAAACAATCACCATGTGTCACCCTCATGGAGCCCGGTAGAAAGTCAAAAAGATTCCAGCAGAAAGCCTCAAGAGGGAGCCACATGGAATGCTCTGAGAAAAATAAAGTATGAGGTAGGCCCAACTCAGAAGATAGCTAGAGAGAGCCACATGGCATGTAGATAGAGACTGCCGAAAAGCGAAGCGAAAGGAAAGTGAAAAACTTCACGAGGAAGCCACGTGGAGCGCTCTGATGGTAGTGAGGATTTGAAAATTAAGGCACAGTTGCAAAGGTAAATATAAAACTGCAAGGGTTTAGGTTGTTTTTTGTTGAACAGTTTGGTGACTCATAGGGGCATTTCGCTCATGGAATGAAGAACCCCAGAAACTTTGGTTTAGTATCCAAAATGCTCACAACCTCAAAAGGGCGGCCTGCAGATTGGTCCATACTTCATTTGACAATGCGGAGAGAGCTCGCAGATGCTCGTGAGCTAGTCTGAGATTGATGATTGCCTTGAAGGCCAATCCGCCTGCTACCTTTGTTTCCAATTCTAGCTAGATGAAGAGCTATTCCAACGAATACACTATTCCTTCTATTTCTTCGGTGGTCGGAGATTGATCAAAAGTCTGGAAGACAGAAAGGTCCCGCTTCTTCTCTTTGATCATTGCAACAATATGCTCCACACCTGCTACCGCCTGATCCACAATGAAGGGTGAAGGGAGGCCTCTCTGAGTCAAGCTGGAAAACTTAGCCCGCATGTCACTGGTAACTTGGTTTAACCGAGCTCTGCAATCTGCTACCTATTGAATGACCTCATGCATGGAGATGAGGCTACTCATTCCCAAATCCACTATCATTCGATCATTGATGCCCACGCCACTCAATGCTTTATCTGAAATAGTATACAATTTACCTAATAAAATTCTAGCCTCTAGAACCTTGTCAGAAGTTAACTCCTGAACCTGTTGTATCGATTCACTCACTGTTCCGCAGAGGCTAGCCACTTGCGCCATAAATTTCAAGGTGGGCTGAAGAGTAAGGCACAATGCCTTCACCTTATCCCAGTATGATGCATACAACTCCTTGGAAATTTCCAATGAGCTCATCTGGGGCGCAAGGGGTTGGGTCTTTAGGGTGGCCAATTCTGCCTTTTCGCTGCTCAGGCTTGCCTTTAACTCAGACAAGTTTCTGTCCAATGTTGCCAACTAGTCCTTTAGAGTGGAAACTTCATTTCCCCTTTCCGCTAGGGCCAATTCAGCCTGCTTAGTCTTTTGAATATCCAATTCCAGATTGGCATTCATTTCTGTGATTTCGATAGTGGTGTTCTATCAGAGCTCCTTCATTCCCTTAGTTAGCAGGTCAGATTTAGTGCAGAGTTTCTCCTCATTTTCCCAACTCTACTCAACCTCCTGTTGGAGTCTCGGAATAATCTCTGCACTCAAATCCTACAATTCCTTGATCTTACTTTTGAAGGCACTCCTCTCCTTCTCAAGTTGCTTTATTTTGTTCTCTTGGGCATTAAACTTGTTTACCCAGATGTCGACTTTTCCTTTGAGCTCGACTATCTAGTCATCCTTCTTCTTCGCCTGTCGGTTGAGCTTGAGAAAATCAGTGGTCACTATTTTTTGGGTTTCCTCCATTAGCTCAACTTTATCCCGTGGGTGGGCCTGCTGCAAATCTAACCTAACAGCATTCACAGAATAATCACTCGGTAGCATCTCACCTACTGCCTTGACCACATTAGGAGTGATTTTTGCAAACATCGGGGAATTCTAACTTTCATTGAATATAGTTTGCAAATGGGGCTTAGCCTGCCGAGTTGCATCCTTCTGTCTTCTTTTGTTGATCCAGTTGGTGCGGGTGTTCTTATTTGCATCAACTTATGAGAAATATTCCTAGGCAAGGATACCCAGGCCACCAGTGAAAGGGTACTCTTGAGGGATGGCCAATGGAAAAGACAGTGTATCCGACACATTGGAAGTCTTGTTGGGTCATGTTATAATAGCAAGGGAAAATGGTGGTATGAATTGGTTGCTCGGAGGGGATGATAGTGAAGTGTAGGGAAAGACTGGAGATGTTCCAACTACAAGGTTAGGCCTCAGAGATAAAAATTGTTTGCCCATGAGCCCAGTGCTTACACCAAATTGCATTCAAGGCATAAGATGGAAGGCAAAGGATGAATGTGGGAAACTAGGAGGGGTTGGACTGGATTGCTCAGAAAATCCAACAGTAGAGAGAACTAGCGCAAATGAAAGAGCAGGGACAGACAAAAGAGAGACTAGATACATAGATGAGAGAGAAGAGGGAGGAAAAGTTACCTGAGGCTCCAGCGGAGTTGTAGATGTGTCGACTGCTTCCTCCAACTGTCACTCCTCCTCTCTACCCGACTCTCTAATTCATTGCCGCTTTTCATCCGGATATTCATCGAGATCAACAATGACCTGCCTTCGACCGGTGGTAGTCCTTGTCTGCCTTCGTGTTGATTTGAAAGAGCTAGCTGGCTCTGATGTTTGTGCATGCAACTCTTCTTCTAGTGTAGGCTGCTTACCAGTATCTCTTTCCTACATTGGATTCTCAGTAATAACACGAGGATTAAGAGTCTCCTCCTCCTCAAATTCCACGGTAGCCTCTTCCTTTCTTATAGTGTTGCATGGATGTTGAACGATTTAGAGACCTTTCAACATTCAGATGCTCATTTTCCCAAATGTCATCAAATCTCTCATCAAGGGATACCTTGTCATGAGGCTTGCCAGCTTCCAGAGTCTCCTACTGTTATACCCAGAAGGCTTGCATCTTCTTGGGTATCTAACCAAGCTTACTCAATTGGGTGACCAGGGAGGAGTTAATCTTCAGCTTTGGGTTGACCTTCCCCACAATGTGATAAAAATTTAGCCATGACAGTCGACCATCCACAATAGGAAAATACTTAGGGCCTATATATCTACTTAAATTTCATTCCTCGGGATTCCTCCAAAGGTCCCAAAATGGTCGGGGTGAATGTGGGATCTTGATGCCTACTCCCGCTAAATTATTTTTGAGATTGTAATTCCAGCAATCCTCTATTAATACCAACACCAGGTGACATAACTTTGAAAGTAGAATCACTGAGGTGTCAATATTTGAAGTCCTCTTTTTAATCAGCGACACGGAACCAAACATGATTGGCAGTTGCAAATAGGAGGCTAAGTGTTTCCCCCCCAGTAATCATCACCAAGGGTACATAGTTGTCTCATTGCTTCCAAGGCCAACACTCTATCGATAAGAAAATGGGGAAGTCGAAAAGGCTCCTAGGCGAAACCAGGCATGCGGAGTATGGTGAAATCTACACCAAAGAACCAATCACAGGGCGTAACCAGCTTTCCCAACTAGGACTTCTATCAAGGTGATATGCGTTCGGTCATATATATGCCAGCTCTATCCAAATCCTTTAGAGTTGGGGCTATGAATGAATCCAAAAACACATAATAGTCAATTTTTTTTGACATGACAGGGGTCCATGTCAAAACCGGTTTCCTTAGGCCACCCTCATCAAAACCTGACAAAGACATGGATACCGAAAAGTAATCTTGTTTTTGGTGCAAAATCAGGTAAGCTAGGAAAGACGAATACCTAAACCTAGAGTTGACCCCAAACTCCTATAGCTGCTGCCAAATTCCATCACTGACAACTCTTGCAAAATCTAGGAGCGGGGCCTCATGATTCCTCTTTAGCATAAAGTTGAGGCACATTTGAAACTCAAGAACATACTTGTCCGAATTCAGACCACACACCAGCGCCAGCATAGAAGCGATAGAGGAAGACCCACCTTTCAGAGCCTTTATATTGAAAGGGAATTTGGGCGGCACTAAACTACTCATTGGCTAATTGATCTCAAAGTGATAAAATTGTGGCCCCATTTGGAATTCTCCCCATTTTTGCTGCATTTTTTCCACCTCAAAAATCTTGACCTCACGGGTGAAGGGAAACAGAACGCACAGCATATCCTGAATAACTTCATGGAAAATGACTACCCTGAAGTCTTTGTCACTGATTACCCTAGTGTCTTGGTCGAAACATGCTACAAATTCCGCCACAATTTCTAGGAAGGGATGCACCAAAGGAACAATGTACTACGCAAGCCCACAGAACCATAGACACTTGTGATATTGGTCTATCATATGCTTCATTTTCTTGCAGGTTCCCTCCCTAAGGCTTTTAGGATTGTGAGATAACTTAGGATCAAAAACATTATCCCAATCCTCCAAGACCACTATCTAATCTCTATGAGGATCCGTATTCAATATCCTCTAGTCCACTGCCTGAGTGAAAGGCCAACGAGGCTTTGAGGGTATGCTTGGAGTGGCGTAAGATTCCTGGTCATAGAGCTGCATGTGGGTGCATTTTTCATTTGCTCACTTAGACTTACTGGAGCTAAGATCTGTGAAGGGTTCTCCACAATTTTGACCATTTTTTATATTCGCAAGAGCTTTTCTGAAAACCTTTGCTAATGGCTTAGCTTTTCTGAAAATTTTTTTCCTCATGTGAATGCCTTAGCTCCTTATTCCTTGCTAACCTTTTGCAATAAATATGTTCTCTGCATGTCATAACCTACCTTTTCAATCCTTGAGAAAAGTGGCCAAAAAGGGGGGCATGCCAACCATTCCTACCAAGTTGCTATTATGCATCGCCAACTAGCCAAATTACTCGAGCATTTAATAGACAACCTCTCATTTGTGACGGAGCTTGATTTTTTCTCGAAAGACTCACCAAGGCAACCCTGCGAACACCTCCTCGTAGGCTATTTGCATTAACTGATTTCAATGTTCATATAGGGTACAATGCCCAACAAACATTTTGTAAGATTTCACCTTGATTTGGATGGGATGGTGGCACTTTGTGTAGACACCTGGCCTATTTTTGAATAAATGTGGCAACTCTGTAGAGCAAGTTGCAAATTGTACCTGCCCCTTCCCATCACCTCGCATACTATAGTACTAAAAATTGAGGCCATGCAACACACTTGGGCTTAGTTAGTAATTATGATTTCCTTGGCTAGAAAACATTAGCCAGTCTATAAATAAGACCCAGGGCAGCATAGAAAATCAAAAAAATTCTAGCACTCTTAACTTAGCAAGCTTTCTTTATGACTTAATAATTTCATTTTGTAGCTAGAAAAGTAAGCAACATGGAAACACCAGTAAGGCTTGTATGCAAAAAGACTCAAGCTACCTTTCTTGGAAAAATTAGATGCAAGTGGCTAAAGCGCATGATAGGTGTAAAGAACCTATTATATGTGACGGCAATCAAGTGGGTCCTCGAGAAAGACTGTGTGGAGTATGAAGAGCAGTATTGGGTGGATACTAGCATTTGTTCTCACTTCGTCACCTCACATCTTTGGTGTTATGAATATTTTGAAAGAATGGTATTTCCTGATCTCGCGCCGCCTACTGCCATGATTGCTGGTCCTTCCCACTGATGCCTTGAGAACGAAGATGATCCCAATTTTTTCCTTTCTATGTTTCAAGCTCTGCTTTGTAGCAGACCTATGTAAATTTTAATACCAAGCTTCTGGCCCCCATAATATATTGTATATTTTTGGCTCTTATGAATATAATATATGTCTTTTTAGAAAACTTTAGCCCATTTATTATTTTTCTTTTATTCTGCACTATATTGATATTTCATTTCATTTCTTACACTGAGAAGATCCAAAACTTAAAGCAGGAAAGAGTAACTACATATTTACAATGTACAAAAACACCACGCAGGCATAATTAATGAAATCTTTTAAGATGTATTCTATTGACTGGAATACTCAGGGCATTTCATTCCTTATCTTCCAACTTGAAAGAGTTGAACTATTTATAGTGGAAAATTTTGAATGGCCCTTCGCAAAGACTGTTGAATTTATTGTGTTGTCCAGGCTTTGCTCCATGCTCATTAAATTTAATAACCAAATCTCCGCATTGTAACCCTTGCTCCGAAGCCTTTTTGTCAAACCATTTCTTTACCACCTGGTGGCGGTTTTTCATCGCTTCCAGGGCACACTCTCTTTTCTCTTGCACCTCAAGCAACTCAAAAAACCTCACCTCCATTGCTCCATTTTGTTCAATTTCCAAGGACTTAAGAAATTGTAGGGTGAGAATTTCTGTGGTGATAGGTAGAAATGCCTCCTTCGCATACACCATCTCATAAGGAGATGTCTTCAATATCTACTTGGGCATGATTCGATCTGTCCACAATGGTGTCTAGAGGTTCCTATGCCACTCTCTCTGGTGCTCCGAGCCTATTTTCTTGATCAACCTAATGATTTTTTTGTTGGTAGACTCTGCGAGGCCATTCCCTTGGGGATAGTAGTTAGAGGAGGTTTTCAGGAAAACTCCATACTTTAGTGCGAACTAGCTCATCTTTGAGCTGAGAAAATCCTTAGCATTATCAAGGATGATTGTTTTAGGTGGGCTGAATCTGGCCACCAGCTCTTTAAGGAAATTAACAATCTCTATTTATGTTGCATTTGTTAATGGTACTACCTCGGCCCACCTATTAAAGTAATCAGTTGTTGTTAATATCCATCTATGCCCAGCTGACGAGAAATGGTTAATCATCCTAATGAAGTCTAAACCCCATTGAGAAAAAGGTTCTTCCACTACTATAGGCCTTAAAGGCATAGCAACATTCTGTCTCTTTAGAACATGGAACTGACATTCCTTGCAAGACTTAATCAATAAAAACACATCATTGAAAAGTATTGGCCAAAAATAACCAGCACATATAATTTTAATTATCATGGTTCTTGCAGAAAAATGTCCTCCGGTAGGGCTATTATGGTATTGATCTAATATCTTCTTGGCTTGCTCCTCATTCACACACCTTAGCAGGATGCCGTTAATTTTTTTTTTAAATAGGACACCCTCCAAAAGAACATAATTGCTATTCTGTAGGCCATAGAAACATCTTTTAAAACATGGAAGATCAATCAGATGCCTTCCTGTATGCATGAAATTTATTTTGTCGTTAAGCTAGTCGCTTTGAGAATTCTCTTTGTTTATTAACACAGGTTCTAGAGCCTCAAGCTCTACCGCTGGTTCACTATTTCTAGTGAGATATTTTCATAGTCGCTTTCCTTTGATGGTCTTGACTGGTCTGACCTCAATATCATATTCTAGGATCTTAGTGATCCAATTGGTTCTTTTTTTCGTTATTTCCCCTCCATAATGTACTCTCACACACTAGGATGTGGCACACAAACAATCACCTTATTGTATGATATTAAATGTCGAAACTTCTTCAGCCCTTTAATAATGGCAAAGGCCTGCTTCTCCACAAAGTTATATTTCACTTCATATTCCTTTAAATTTCGTGAGTAAAAGGCAACGGGGAACTCCCTTGTATCTTTATCATCCTTATACATAAGCACTGTGGAAATACTATTGCCACAACCAAAAACATACATAATAAAATCTTTTGACAGGTCCAGGTTAACCAGCATAGGAGCAAAAGAAATAGCCTCCTTTATAAGTTTGAAAACTTTTCTGGCTTCCATCATCCATTTGAAAATCTGATCCTTCTTGAGCATTAAGGTAATAGGATGAACAATACTTGCAAAATCTGTAATAAAATGGCTAATAAAATTTACCTTACCTAGGAAAGACTGCACACCCTTTTTGTTGATGAGTAACAAGAGTTCCTGGATCGCATCCACTCTTTCTGGATCAATGGCAATGCCTTCCTTGGAGACAACATACCCCAATAGCTTTCCTTGGGGAACTCTGAATACACACTTCTTCGGGTTTAAAGAAATCCTGAATTCTTGGCACTTCTATAAAACAAGCTCCAAATGATCAAAATGATCATCAGTAGATTTTGAGAATACTGTCAAGTCATCCAAATAGATGAGTATAATCTTATGGATCAAATCTTTAAAAGCAATATCCATAGCCCTCTCAAAAGTAGCTCTAGCATTTGAGAGCCCAAATGGCATCTTAGCGTATGCATACATTCCCCACTTTGTGGTGAACGTTGTCTTGTGTTGGTCTTCTTCCTTTACCCGAATATGGTTGTAGCTTGAAAAACCATCCAACATTGAGAACATTTCAGAGCCAGCTACAGTTTGCAGTATTACCTCTATTGAAGGTAGGGGGTAATGATCTTTTAAGGATGCTCTATTTAAGTTTCGAAAGTTCACACACAATCGTATATCTCCATTTTTCTTCCAGACTGGAACCAAGTTTGACACCCAAGTGTTGTGCTTGATCAGAAACACTATTTGGGATGCGATCAACTTATTTAACTCATGTGATATGAGGGATTCTATCTTTTGGTTCACAGGTCTTTGCCGCTGACGAACTGGCCTCACCCCTTCTATCAATTCAATGGTATGCTCGATGATTCTGGGATCATGAACCTTAAGATCATCATATGACCAAGCTACTACACTCGGGTATTCTTCGTAGAAGATTTTTAGTCTATCTTTATTCTTTTGTGAGACATTTTTTCCAACCTTGAGCTTCTTATCTTCCCCGATATGCAAATTGGTGTAATCGCCTTTGTCCGCCACGAGCCTCCTTTTGTCTCTTGTCGCATCATCAAAATCAAATAGGATTTCCAGAGTGACCAGGACCCTTAGGAGCTTGTTGGATTTCAACTAGATGATTTGATCTTCGTAAGCTTCAGCGATCTTCGGCTACAGCTAATTAGTGAATTCTCCAGATGACTAGAGGAATGATGTAATATGAGCATCGCTATCAAACACTTACCAATCTTGATTGTTGTCAAAAATAGCAGGTCTTACAACTACCCTCACCGCATGCTTATTTCTTAATAATTCAGAGGTCGGCTCGAACTGAGCCCCTATAGTTGCCATTTTGTCAGCTTCAAAATTTACCTTCCTAGGAATAGCCTGACTGTTGAAAGCTTGAAAGTTGTCAATCAGATCCTAGACTCTATGTTGATAGGATTATATACGGATATTTTTAGTAGTAGAAGTTCCACAGATCTGGTTACACACTAGTTCTGAATCTTCGAAGACACTTATTTGTTTAGCACCCATTTGTTTCGTAAGGCTTAAACCATGGATGAGACTTTCATATTCAGCCTCATTGTTTGAGCATGCAAACTAGAAGTGGTAGGACCTCAAGGTCTTATCATTAGATGGGGATATCAGACAAATCTCGGCTCCAGCTCTTATTCTACATCTGGCTCCATCAAAGTATAAAGTCCATATTTCCAAAGATTCTTCACCTTCAGGTTCTTTAGTAACTTTGGGCATGATTTTCCCTTCTTCATGTATAACATAGGTTCTGAGGCCAGTTGCGTGGTAATTCTCGAAAGGGTTTGTATCAATAAATTCTTTCAAAAAAATTTCTTCATCTACTGTTTGAGAGCTAGTAGCATCCTCTTCCTCCAGAAATTCCACATTGGAGTTCTCTTCTCGAGTGATTGAAGTATGTGCTACTTCAAAATTGAGCAAGGCCTTGTCAACAACATGTTCGAAATGTAGAGTTTCTGACAATAGTTTTATCTTAGCCCCATGCTTAGTCCTCACAATCAGGTGCGACCAGTCTAGCACAAGATATCCTCCTACTTTTGCAGTGAACTCTCGAGACAAAGAGATCCTGAATAGAGGAGGGATATCGATGAGCACTATATCCTGATTTATAGTGATACTAGGGCAGGCAAACAAAGTCATAGGTAATCCCTTGATTATCTCAATAGTGTCAACCTTATTTCCATCTAGCTACATGACTCCTTTATTCAAAGGCTCATACTTTAAACCCAAAGCATTAGCTACTTGCTTTGGCATGACAGTGGTGCTAGCACCACTGTGAATCATACAATTATGCAACAACTTGTCACCAATAATTAGTGTTAGAAAGAAAGGCTTAGGTTTAGGCTTACTTTCTTTTTCAGACTCCAAATTCTCTTCTGTTTGAATTGTTAACACTCTATCCAAGTCAGGCCTAGATACTTTCTCTTCATTAGATTGAGCAAGAACTTCCACATCCTCGTCTCCCGACAATGCCTTTTGTAGCAGCACCTTTTTCTCTAGAATAGCCAAGATGTCCCATAGAGAGGCATTGGTCGATGACTTCTTCAGTTGTTCCACCATGTTGAATTGTGCTCGTAACTGGTGAGTTGTAGTGGCTTGCTCCTTAAGTTTGACAATCGGTACAGGCCTTGTGGCCGGTACATCTAGAAGTTTAGCAATAGCTTGAGTGATCGATGGAGCCTTCACCTTGAGTGGAAGTGGACTCAGAGAGCTAGGAAGAGCCGCTTCTAACTATGTTGGGATTGGCAATAGGCCTGCCATCGGGTTAGGCATCGATTGTGATGTAGCTTTGGTAGGTAAGGTTGTGAACTCCTCGATAAATCTATGATTAGAATGCATATTGTAGTCAGATTGCACTCGGGGCACTTTATCCATAGGGATGTCATTCGGAAACGCTGACTCTTCTCCTTCTATCTAAGAAAAAAGTGTTTGGTCCGGAACAATGTCTGACTCTTGTTGGATGAACATCCCCTACATTTGCATGGCGAGGACTGCATTGTCCATTTTTTGAGAGGCATATGATGGGTTGCCAGAAATGGATACACCACCTTGGCTACGTTGATCTAGAATTTGCTGGTGCAAATTTCCCCACGGACAATTTTGTGTAATATGTGCATCATTTCAAGGAAAACACCATGAATTGATATCTTCGGCTAAATTGTTTTGTTCGGCTACCAGCTCTTTATTCAAAATAGGATGAACAGTCTACATAGGCAGCGTTACCAGAACCATCTGGTTACTTGGCTGAGTCGAGGTATTCCCATGTGACCTATCCTGCCACTGATTTGATTAGTATGGAGGTTTCCTACCTTGGTAATTTTGGTATGCCAACTTTTGATAGATGTATTGCTTTCGTTTTAAAGTCCTCAATTTTTTAGTCATAGACTGCAGTTTTTATCTCATTTCATTCATCTCAGTAGCCATGGGATTAGGTATAGGAGCTACCATCAGAGTTGTCATCAGGGCTGAGCTCGAAAAACTTCCAGGATAGATGTACATAGATTGGGGAGGAGCCATAGGCGCACTGGTCGAAAGAACTTCAACCTCTGCAGCATTGCACTCAGGGAACAATGGCATGATGGGTCTTGGTGCTAACTTTCCTGTAGCAATCAAAATATTTTTTGCAGCGAAAACCAAGGCATAAGCATCAAAAAGAGTGTCTCCACCTAGAGCTTGTAACATCATGGAGATATCAGCATTGATCGACTTTAGATAGAACATGAACACTAGATCCAGAGGTGGTCAGCTGCCCACAGGCACTCTCTACTAGGTTGAATGGAACCTCACATTGAAATCAGGTAGAGCTTCATGAGGGGCTCACTTTATATTTTTCAATTGGTGGTACAATGAAGATTTGTCACCAACATTTGAAAAACGCTCATAAAATAGGGTCTCGAGCTGATCCCAAGTAGCAATAGTAATAGCTTGTAAAGTCCTATACTAGTTTAGTGCCTTTCCTTGGAAGGAGGTGACCAACAATCTAAGGGCTACATTTTTGTTCAATACGCCATATACCAAACATACGTCTACTACATCTTGCAGATGCTCTGTTGGTGTCTTTGATTCATCCCTAGAATATTTAGGGATAGCCTTTAGAGTCGAAACAGGGATAGGGGCCCATACTATAGGAGCCATAGGTGCTACTAATGGACTGTTGGAGTCCTAGGCTACATAATTTCTAGCAGCCATAGGTGTAGGTGGATTAGGCGATGATGGAGAATGAGGAGATGGAGGAGGTGAAGGGCTACCTCAGTGACCTCTTGGGTGCATAGAAACTAAAGGTAGTACAAGATGGTCAGGGACTCTCACAGTCTATGACCTAGTCACAGGTCGATGGCTCATACAAACTTATAAAGATCACGTGAATGTGCTAGTTCATGGTCCCATCGGGCGTGCCAGAAAAAGAATTGTTGACACAATATTTTGCATGTAGTAGCAATCTTATGGGAAACTTAGCTAATGGGGGACATTGTGCGCTAGCTAAGTGACCTCCGAGATTTTATCGAAGCTGACTCTTCATTTAGTGGGTGAAGTAAAAGGTAAGGGAGATTGTAGGAATGTAAAATTTACACTACAGGTGATGCGCCAAAGTATTTAGACAATTTTACTAGAGCATAGTGTAGAATGCGAAGGCCTGATCCACTAAATTGCTATTAATTAAGATAATTTTCTCAAAAGCACTTAAATTCCAAGAATACCTTCCACTTTTGCATAACATAATCTCCACATAACCCTGAACTAACATAGAAGAGTTGAAATAAACATGGTCTGTATTTATTGAGTTATGGAAAAATCATAGAAAGCTGAAGAATAGGCATTCATGAAATAAAATAAAATAACATCACAAAACAATAGTTTCATTAAATGCATGAATAAATAGAAAGGCCAAAATTGTTTGGCACAGTCTTGAGTCTTCAAATTCAATAAAACAATTACAAAGGCCTTCTTCTGAGTGCTCGGGAGTTTTTGAAAAACTTAACCAACTAAAAATAATAGAAACATGGCCCTATTTATTGGCCAGCCCACCACCTGAAAAAATGCATCGAGAGAAGAGAAGACCACAAGCAGAGACTGACAACTTAGATCAACATGAATCACCATAGCCAATAATGATTAGCTAGCAAAATGCCAACAAAGCCACGACTTGGAATGGAAAACCACATAGCAACAAGATAGAACAAACGGCACCACAACAAGAAGCATGGCAGTAGGGGAATACAAAAGGGGCCAGCGGCATTTCCAAGGTAACCGACGCAGAAACAATCACCACATGTCACCCTGATGGAGCTCGGCAGAAAGTTGAAAAGATTCTAGAAGAAAGCCTCGAGAGGGAGCCACGTGGAGTGCTCCAAGAAAAATAAAGTACAAGGCGGGACCAACTCGGAAGATAGCTAGAGAGAGCCACATGGCACACAGACCGAGACTGCCAAAAATCAAAGTGAAAGGAAAGTGAAAAGCTTCACAAGGAAGCCATGTGGAGCGCTCTGAGGGTAGTGAGCATTTGAAAATTAAGGCATAGCCGCAAAGGTAAATATAAAACTGCAAGGGCTTAGGCAATTTTTTGTTGAAGAGTTTGCATATTATTGATGATGAATGTTTAGTATTTGTTGATGCAAGTATGTGTGAGAATGATTGTATGGATTAGAGGTGTGTTTCAATGTCAACTGGTGATAGGAGAGAAATGGAAAATATTTTTGATTCAGTTGTTTCAGAAAATATTGATGAAATTGAATTTGTAGATTCCCATGTGAAGAATTCAAGTTTTCAGGTCCCATTGCAACTGCTAGATAATTAAGCAACATATGACAATGAGCATGCCCATAAATGGTTTGTTGAATGTGGATAAATTTTGTATGCTGAAGATGATAGATATTTTTTATATGATAATGAGAATGATGAAATGGAGAATGGTAAAATGAATATGAATCAGGTTGAATGCAATGATTTCCTAAAGGTTTTCAATGCCAGTACATGTTGTTGGGTAGGTCGAATGGATAATTTTAAGAGAAACCTAATGAGCTCACACTAGAATAAGGTCTATCATAGAGGAAAGGGTAGTTTTTCTTTTTGGGTGGCCTCGAGCCATTCCTTGTGGTTTGATTTTTGAACCATAACAGGTACAGAGGATTAAGGATTGCAAGTGCATGGAAAATTCTTAGCAATGCCTCTTTAAAGAAAATATTTTCCATGCACACTAGTCTAGGGTTTTTCCATTCTCCATGCTCCATTTTTCATATCATTCTCTATTCTTTCCCTCCATTTATCCTTGCCTTCAATTATCATTTCCTTTACTTGGTCTGCTCTCCCAGTAGATATTCTGGATTCTTGCAGTGATTTGTAAAATCACTCATCCCCAACAGGAGCCACTATTGGAACCCAAAAATTCCATAAAAAATCCTACTTTTTTCTCCATTTTAATCCATCATTTTCATATCTTTTCACAAAAAATCATTCACTACCTTTTAAAAAATTATTACAACCTTTACCACTGCCTTTATATTCATTTTTATATCACTTACTGCTTTACCACGGCCTCCCATAATGGGCTCATGATATAGCAGTGGTGGCTATGGAGCAGGCACTATGTGTTTACTACCATACCATGCACGATCAATTCATTGACCGTGGTATCGCGATGGCGGTGAGTTGACAATAGTTAGTAGGGAAGCAATGGTGTACAAGATGGTTACCGCGCAACCACGCGCAATTAGCATAGTCACCACGGTATAGCAGTAGCAGTCAAGGAGCGGTTGGCAAGGGGATGCCATAGTACCATAGCTATCAAAGCAAGTAACCATGGTAAGTCGGTGAATGGGAGATAAATAGCGAAGCGGCTACCATGGTACCACTAGTGATCAAGCCAGTCTCTGCAGTAGCATGATGGATAAGGCTAAGTGGCCAGTGAGGCAATTACCGCTATACCATACCTACTAAAATGAAGACCACAGTAATGCAGTAGCAATGAGGGAAACAGCAAACGGTTACCATGCAACCGCATGCGGTTAGTATGGTCACCGTGGTGGTGCAGTGGACAATCACTGAATGGTCCAAAGAATTTTAGTGGTCAAGCACTGCGATACCATGGGTGGAAAATTCAAACCCACGGTAGAGTGGTAAAACAAAGAAAACCACGAGGAGATTAAAGATAAAGGCAATGTAAAGTATGAAGTGTCGATAAGATAAGAAATATAGGCGGGAAAGGATAAAATGAAAAATTGAAGGTGAACCTATTGAAAGAAATATTTAATTTTCTAAGAGGCAATATAATTAAATATTTTAAATCTCTGTTGTAGAATTTCAAATGGTTGTAATAGAAAACTGAAGGGTTGTGAATCTTTGAATTTTATTGTATAAATCTATTGTAAAAGAAAGGAGAAAGGGGCAGTAGATCAGGGGAGGGAGAAGAGGGTTCAGATTTTTTCCCGAGAGGGGACTAGGGAATTGCAAATAATGTATAGACTTTCTTTGAAGTAGAATCAATGGATATATCATTTTGAATTTGTGAAACTTTTTCTGTTTTTAGTTGTTGTGATATAATAATTTATATTTCTTGTGAGGGTTGTCTCCAACTTGAAATCTTAAATCATTTAAATCAATGTATCAAGAATATGTTTGATTTATCAAAGTGTAAATTTCACTTTGTGTGATTTGGTTGATTGGTGTCTAGAAGTCAGAGTTAAAATTATTTTAAACAAGTCACAGTGATTTAGTATTTCTTTTGGATTGTTGAAGTAGAACCCGATAAGAAAATATTCCAGCACTATTTATGTAAGCCATAAATTAATGAAGTAATATGCTAGTCATTAGATTCCATTTTTAAGAGTGCCTAGCAACTTGAACTAAGACAAAGAGGGAAAACTAACAATTTATAGTATTTGACTCCATTGCCCATGTGGATAGAAAGCACTGATCTGCCTCAACCCAAAGAACAAATTCATGAACAAACAACTTATTCAAATCCTTTCATTTTTGTAGTAGGAGTAGGATTAGTTGTAGTGATTTCATCTATTCACTTCCACTTGCCATTGTGGATAGATTTCTCAACTAGGAAGTACATTTCAATCTGCATCATTCATATAGGTACACCCACCTTGGTGTAGTAGAACCGAAAGAGTACAAGGTGCAATTGTATCAACTGGCCTTGTACATGGGCTAGAAGTGTAGTAAGAGCTTGGAAAACTCTTCTGGTTAAAACCTGCATTTTTGAGAACCAACATGTACCAATAGAAAAATCTAAACCTTGTATTTGTTCAAGGGCCTCCCAATGTGCTCCTTCTATATGATCTCTCTATGCTTGTAGCCTTGCTACCTCTACCTCTTGTATCTCAGACTTTGTAGGGGTCTAGGATGACTATTCCTTGGGGGAAGCATGGGCTACATGGATGTTTTTCCTCAAACTCTCATACACTACCCACAATCTGACATATGGCCTGAATGACTCTAGGACCTGATCCACAATGGGTTGGGGCACATAGTATGAGTTTGTGGCCTCCTTGTCAACTGATGGAGAAACTATCTCTATAGCTTCCAATCGATAGATATCCCTAAATTATCTCACAAATCCTCCATGATAGCAACAATAATTAATCAGTACACATCATGATATATAAGACTAAAGAAACACATAAAATAAAAAACAATAAATAAATACATCATCACCTATATCTCTGGTAGGCTATGATAAATCAACCTCATCCTATGTTATGGGCATGGAGGCTATGTTGACCTCTCCATGGCTATAGGAATTGGTGCTTTTTGCAACCGCTAATCATGATCTAGTGATACAAGTAGGAGAGGACTCTCCCCAATTATGCCCTGTTGTATCCACATCTATTGCCCCATCAACCTCACTCATGGAATTCTCCTCCTATTCATCCTCCTCCTTGACATCCTCATCATCTCCTCCCTTCTGGTCATCATAGTCAATATCTGCATCCTCATCATAATCATCATCTATGCCATCTTTAAATATGTTTTCAGCCATGTAGCATGTCTCCTTAGCTATATCCTCTAAATCATCTCCCTCATCTGGGAGTGGTCTCGCATCACCTATCGACTCCTCCATAGGAAACACGGGGGTCGATCATGATAGTGTCCACCAATACTCATAGTCATATATGGAACCAATGTAATCCACATCAGAGATCAGAGTCATGTCGTGATTTGAATACCCATTCACTATAAATAACATCATCTATGGTAAACTGTATGGTATCGCGTAGTCTCTGAGCACTCCACACTGATCTCTTGAAGAAGGTTCATGCCCTAGGTGTTATCCTCATCATCCCAAATTTTTGTATGACTCAATCATAGTATAAAATACGTACTACATGGTCATGTCAGCCTACCAAAAATCTATCTAGCTATGACCTCCTCATCTGTTGAGTATGATCTGGCCACTGAGGCACAAGCTGATAAGGTCTCTAAAGGATCTTGTCATCCTCCAGGTGGTCAAATCATACTCTCCAAAAATGTAAATCACCATACTACTAAAACCATCATAGAGGATAGCTAAAGGTTTGAGGATACCCCAAGGCTATCAAACATAAGAAGCTGATAGGTCTCGTACAGGTGATATGATCTACTAACCAAACCTATAGAAGTTTATAATGTACCATACTATCCACCTCTCAAAAAATAAATTGACCAAGATCATAATAGAAATCATCTAGAATATAATGCCCCCAAGCATATACTATCTAGTGATATGCCATCCCTCGTATTAGATGTACTAGTTCTCCATCCAAGTGTGTTTCTCACTTGTCTAGGATGAGCACTAGTCCAACTATTAGCATCATAATCCATCTCACTAGTGGGGCTCATGAGTATAGAAGCATAGACAAGTATATCTATGTTGTCACTCTCTCATCATGTACTAGTTCATCCAGGAAATATTTTGTGTCATATTTCATCTCCTAGAATTTTTGATCCAATTAGAAGTGTACTCACTCAACCCAAATGGGAACTTGAAGTATGTGGTGTACATCTTCTAGTGTGATTATCATCTCACCAATCAACAAATTAAATGTGTATGTATTGGAATCCCAATGCTCTACTAGTGCAATTAGTATCGCATCATGGTACCTCATGGGAGGCATGAGGTACACCTAGTAAACTCCTACAATTTTTAATAACTCTATGTCCTCCACTGAAAGCGTGGGGGATAAATCTCTCAGTAGACTAATCTATTTGCCTCCTAGATGTTGATGCAAATAGGTGGGCACCTAACAAAATTATAATAATTCTTCCTATAAGAAATTTTTCACATCAATAATCATGAAAGTGTACTAAAACTACTCTAGTGTGCATTCCTAAAGGCACTAGACACTTTGGAACCCTTTTTGGACACTTCGTGAAGAAATGAGACACTTTAAGAAAAAGTGGGACACTTTGTGGAAAAAGGGGACACTTTGTGGACAAAAGAGACACTTTGTGAAAAAATGGGACACTTCACAAAAAAGGGGACACTTTGTGAAAAAAATGGGACACTTCACGAAAAAGGGGACACTTTGTGAAAAAAATTCCAAGGCCCTAAATTATCCTAGAAACACATAAATATCATAAAATTACTACGTAAGTAAAAATCAAAGATCAAATATTTGACTTACCTCATGATGACATTTGTCGCATCCCACCTCATCCCATAACATGTCCAGTCTCATAGGCCTATAATCTCATCTGCTCAAAATATTTCACTATTCCTCAACCACTATCAAGCTACAAAAGGTAAATGGAAAAATAGTAAGAATTTACTTCACTTTTTTACTCTTATGTAAGTTTAAATTAGGGCTATAAAGTGTCTTTCAATAAAATCAACATAACACATGATAGAGAGCTTCATTTTTATGTTGTTTGTTGCGTTGGAATCATGATTCCACTCCTAACATCATCAATTGTCTATCATTATGTGGCATGGTACTTGGAAATACCCTATGAAATGACTTATCTTGTTCGACGTGGCTAGACTGCTACCTTGATTCCACCTCTATAAAGCAAGTCAAATCAAGGGGGGGCATATATCTACCCTCAAATACGATCTCTAGATGGAGGTTTTATAAGAGGATTGTTTTTGGACAATTAATAGATTTGTGTTGTAGGATGTGGTTCCTAACATTATGGTTTTGTAACTAACTATAGTGGGGGATTCATTCTCCTGTGTCATTACTAAACTCATATGTGTATCATTTTTAGATTTCTTTAGCTTACATATGCATGTAAAGTCATATGGGCGCTAAAGTGGGGGCTAAATGTAGTGTAGAAAATCATGCACTCTTGAAAAAAGAGATGATTTCACACTTAATTTGGACTCATTTTGGCACCCTTGCATTAATTACCCCTCAAAATCATCATTTAAAGGCCCCTAGGACCCATTATTTTGGAATTATGAGCCCCATTCCACTTTAAAATGATTTAAAATCAATCAAAATCTCAAAAGATTGAAAAAACCACCTCAAAAACTTAATGTGGGACTCATTCACCACCTTGGGAGAATGAGTCCCCTTAGGTGGGACCCATTTGCCTAGGGTGGAAAATGAGTCCCTTTTGGGGCCTTTTTCAATTTTGAGTGGGAATTCATCAACTTAATTCAATTTTTTTGTGAATGTTGGGCTTTGGGATCTAAATAATTCTCAATTACGTGTTGATTCCTATAAAAGAAATCTTCTAAGTCTTCAATCACTTCAAGTAAAGCTTCTAATTAATTTTTATCAATATTTATGCACTTTGAGCAAGCATTGTGCAATATCAAGCATTAAGAGTCTTCAAGCAAGTTCTCACAAGAGCATTCAAGTTTGAAGAGAAAGTAAATTTGAAGCTTTGGAGCAGCATTAAAGTGTTTTTTCAAGTCTTCAAGCTCACTTTAGATCAAGATCAAGAATTTTCAAGGGTTGATCGTGGATGCCTATTGTGAATCATGATGCATTCTATGTTGGGGAGATGCAACTAGCCATCAAGCCAATCCTAAAGACATATTTCCTAAGTGATTGCATCCTCCATTATCACTCTACATTTAGCCTAAGGGAGGTATAAGCATTGCTAGGGTTCATTTGGGATGATTGAAGATCATGACAAGTGAATCATTCATATCTTCATTTCTATCATTGCATTTATTCTCTCAAGTTAGAATAGGAATGTATCATGATATAGATTTCATAGTCTTAGACACACTTAAGGCTAGGGTTTCCATGCACATTTCATTATCTTTTTCAAGGTTTAATTACCAAAATTAGGTTTAGACCAAGGCAAACCCCCCATTACCAAATCAAGCCAAAATCTATTTTGCAGTTGAATTTTACAAGTTTAGATCCGAAAATCAAGTTGGAAAAGAGGATCAGGTTCTAAAGAGAAGATCAGAGTTTTCAAGTCTTGAAAAATTCAAACTCGATTGATTCACCAAGTGTGGAAAATTAGACCCGCTATTGTTATCTACCAGATCAACTTGCAGATTCTGATACCCTTTTTCTTAAAATAGGTTCCCACATAGAAACCAGGATCTAGGACTAATTCGCCTAGGTTGGTGAATGAGTCCTAGTTGGTAAAAAAGTTAGCATTTCCAAAATTTTAGAGCTATTTCTAGTTTCTTGGAGGTTTGTAACAACACATTTATAGTTTTGCAATTTTCTGTTACACTTCATTTGCATTTTTAAGTCATCTTTTAGGTCATCTTGCATACTACACTATTTTTTCAAAAATTTCTTTTTCCAAGTTGACACTTGGTGGTGAACCCCTTATTTACATCATTTTATGCCATAGAAAAAACTCTTTTCCAGATTTAAATCCCCTTTGCATTGGAATCTCAAGGGCTTGTTCTTGAATGTAAATGATGGATTTTTCCCTAGGTCCTAAACCCTAGTGATCTAGGACACAAAATTCACCATTTCACAAGTGTATACTTTTTGACTTATATGTATTCAAGTGTATTTTAGTGTATACATTGTCATTTACATGTATACATTGCAATGTACATTCAAGTGAATATAGTTGGAAAATGTACCTTCATTTACTAGCTTGGACCTCTATTAAAGGCTTCATGATTTTATGCCTTTATCACTACACCATGGAGTTCTCATGTGGTCATTTTGGTCTCTGTTCATCGATACTTTGTCCGGTCGGTGAGACTCCAATGGGTGTTATAGTGATGGCCAATGGGCTTGGAGTTGGTGAAATGTTATGTTGGTTTTCCTTGGCTTCATCGGTGAAACGTTCACATATCGGTGGGAGAAAACACGTTGTCTCACCGATGTACTGATGAAGTTACCTCACCTTCATCGCTGAAACAAATTTTTATCAATGAAATGAATGTGTGTGATTCATTGTATGTGGTAATTTTTATGCCTTGCATAACCATGCCATCTTTTATCTTGGTCAAAATGGGTCCCCCTTTCTGTGTTTTGTCCTTAGTTGTTTTCCAAACAAAGTTTGGAGTCTTTCTTTTCAAAACAATTTATTCTTTGTTGGTTTACTTTTTCGGAATCAGAACCGAAACTGAATCAGATTTTGAAACCTCTATCAATACGTATTTTGATCCCCATTCCAACAGTCTTTCTTTTGATTTTTTTGGTTTTTCTTTGTCAGAGTCAGAACTGGAGTAGAAGTTTAGTTAGTATTTATTCAAAATTTCAAGATCAAATCTCATCCTATCTCCACCTCTGCTTTTTAGTCTTTTTTTTTAGACTAGGTTTTGTATGTTAAGTTTTCTTATTTTGTTCTTTTGTTTTCTTTTTATTTTTGGTTTTGTTTTATTCTTTGTTGGTGGAACTGGACCTAGAACGAAAGCCAAGTTGGAAATTTTAAAAAAAAATCCAAATCAGTTTTCATTATGATCCCACTCTTGCCATTTTCTTGGTCATTGAATTTTTACTAAAGTCACATGATAGTAATGGGCTAGTTCTTCTCCAATTCTAACTCTGATCCACTACATTTATTGCATTGATGACAGATGCCATGCATGCGTGAACTCTGAGTTTTACCTTAATTAGGGATTAACGCATAGTTATTATCATCATTCTTAAGAGATTGGAGAGCGAACTAGAGTTTTAGATAATTTGTTGTGCGAGTGAATCCATTGATAGAGAGACTGTTGCACACAAATTGATTTAGGAGGTTTGCCTATTTATTATTATTCGAGGTAGGGTTTTCATGTTCTTGTTCTTCTTTTTACTTCTCTTTTTTTTTTTTTTCTTGTTAGATTGTTTTGCTTTGAGCAAGTTCGTGATTCTCGGTAGGTTTGCATTTTTTGTCTTTTTCATTCTTTTTTTGTTTTGATTTATTGTTTTGATTTAACTTTTTCTGGTTGTTTCTCATCTATTTTATCTGGTTGGGCATAGTCATTTTCATGTTTTAGTCATGACTGAATCGTGTTGTTGTAAATTTTGAGTTAGTAGATTAAATTAGGGTTCTATAGTGAGTTAGGGTTTGTTAAATCTTGTTTTTACTTAGGATGTTTGTTTTGCATTCAATCTCATTAAATAAATAGGGTAAATTCATGCCCTAATTTTTATATCGAGGTTTTTTGGATTAGGGTTTGTGTTTTATGAGTTCATGTTTTAAAATATGATGCCCTAGAAAGTACAGTTGCCTCTTGATCACATGGGGAGGGTTTTATTAGGTTATGTTTAAGCCCCCTTTTGTGTAGATATGACCTAGCCTTTAAAAGTATGAAGTCATTTACTGAACTATTAGAGAACACTAATGACATCATGGTTGTTTTAGGTGGAAGCAGGATGGAATCGATCAAGACTTTGAACCATGTTTTCCAATAGGTATCGATTCCATTTTCATCCTGTTTCCGACTTTTCTTATGGTGAGAAGCCTTCTTTCAAAATAATGATAACTTAGGTGGAAGCGGAAGCAGAATCGAAATTGAATATGAAAATAGAAAATCTCAAAGAAACCAAATCCATTTTTATTCCGGTCCCAGTTCTGATTGTCATTCTAGTTCTGACTCGAGTCCCGCTTGTTATTATTGTAATCTCAATAATGGTTTTGACTCAGAGCCCAGTAGTGTTTTAAAGGAGATTGTTTATAATGTTTGTTTTCTTGGTTCCGCCTCCAATATATATATGAATGGTAATTATTTAATGCATATTTTTTGATGTTTATTCAAGGATCTAATTAGAAGTTGTGTTGCAAGAAAGCTAAAAGATTTTAGGAGTAGTGGGAGAAGCCTCTCAAAGGAATCAGCCTACAAAAAATTGAAAAGAAACTAAGCCCAAGAAGATAAAGCCAGAGCATCTACCTTATGCTCTGAGGTATAATCATAGGGTCTTGTTGTCACAACAAGCAAAGTAGAACCAGATTGGTCTAATATAACCAACGCCAATCTGGGCTCATACAATTTTGAGGAGCTATATTCAGAAACATTTATAGAGGATATAACAAGGAGAACACAAAGAATAGTCGAGTTTGGCTTGGCTCATATCACCTTATTCCCTCTATCTTTCCAATGCCTAGGGTTAATTATGACAGCAACCAGTGCTTACAATCTAGCCACTAGGTAGTGTAAGGACTAATAGGACAATGTTATTATTGATCTCACTCCTCAAATGTTTCAAACTATGTTTAGTGTTTCAAATCCAAAGAACCTGGTGTAGTTGAAGGAGGCAAAAGATTTAGAGAAATATAACAAATACAAGGTGTCCAACAAAACCCACTTGAATAAGAAATGGTTGAGAATAGAGAAGAAGTCTCTGACCAAACTTCATGATCAACCAAAGAGGATTGAATTATATAAAGAATTATCAAATTTGATCATGATATTGTCTAGAGTATTTGGGAAGAGGGATGCATTTCACTTCAAGGAGTGGATGTTTCCCTTCATTCAGACCATCTTGAATGGAAAATAATAGTTGGATTGACCAATGGTAGTTTCTGATGCTATTCATGACCAATTGACAAGGATAAGGGAAACCAAATGTTTCTTCATGACTTCTTATGTTGTGTATGCAACATCTAGAGGAGGTATATTTCTAGGTTTAAAGAGAGTGGGGATATTGGGAGAGGAAGATGGAAAAAGGTATGTGTGGGACCATTATGATTAGTTATCTTTACAAGTATCTAAAACACAACTTAGAAGGGTTAATGATGCATTTCTATATGTGATCATTAACCAACTTAATGAAGATGTTGGGTATATATTGAGCAAAGAGGCTATGGAATTTATCATGGAATGGGGATGTTAGTAAATTCAATACCCCAAGTTCACATACTTTAGACTAGCTAGATTTGAAGGTCATCCACATTTGCTTCCAAGATGTTGGAGCAATAGGATAGTGTTGATGGAATTTTTATATCAAGATCTGGGGGTTAATGCCCGGTTTAGATTAAAGAATAAAATAGGATGTCATAAATTCCCCATGCAATTGGGTGAATATAGCTATCAACATCTGGTACGAGCTAAGGTAGTGTGCAGTGAGTTGATACATTTGAAACTAGGCTTGTACACAGCTCGAATGTACTTTTACCCGAAGAAGAAAATGAATGGCTTGTTGCCTTATGTTTTTAATAAATATTTCAATTTATTGGAAGATTTTTGGAGTGACTGGCAGGATGAGTATGACCTCAGGAAGAAGAATTATGAGAGGTTACCCGTCTCACTCATGGTAGAGCTTGGGATCAAAGATGATATCCCTAACGCACTAGTAGAAGATGGAGTGGTATTAGATCCATCATATGAGGCATTAAACATTAGCACTAAGACCTTGGATCTGGTGGATTGAGATATTGAGGAGACTATTGACGTAAAGCAAATAGGGAGGGCAATTTTGGATAGAAGTATTCATTGGGTTTGATAAATTGAATCAAGAAATAAGTAAAGTATTGGAATATAGTTTTGAGATCTACAAAATGATAGAAGATATAATAGAGGAAATGAACCAATATGTTGAAACATTAGGAAAACAAGAGGAGGATTACAAAGGATACAATCATAAATTGAAGGAAGTTAATCAATTTCCTAAAACTACTCTCCTAGAACAATCAATAATTAAAGAAGATAATAAATATTTCTTGGAAAAGACTTCTTGCATACTCCGGTTTAGATTAGATTTTCTATACAAACATAGAAATGAAGTTCAATATTCTGTTAAGGATCTGAATGAACAGTTTGAGGAGTTGGAAGCCATCATTTCTATCATTGTGAATGTGGATGGACTAGTAAAGGAAGGCCTACCTTTAAGCCAAATAAAGGAGAACTGGAATGAAATATTTAAAGAGATCATGCAAAAAGAGGATGATGGTGAAGATCTACTACTAGACCGACTAATGGATATTAAAGAAGAAATAAGAGCAACTAAGAGGGATTTAATGAAGCTAAAAGATATGAGAGGGTTTTTTGTTATGGAGTTGGAAAGGATTAAGTTTGAAGATAGCTGGATTGATGGGCCGGAATTGGACATACTATGACAAGTCTTCTCTATTTTTTATGAGTACATGGCAGAACGAACTTTGCATGCATAAAACCATCATGCATGCATGGATTTCTTCTCTTCTTTTCATGTTGCATGCAAGACTAGTAGTTTTTGAAGCGCATGGTTTTCTCTTCTCTCCTATTTTATTTTCTTCTAGTTTAACTGGGTGATCAAAGCAGGAACTAGAGATCAAATTGATCTGAGTTTCCAAGATGACTGTAATCCCTAAAAAGGTGGATCGACCTAAAATAGAGAGGACTTCAGATTTTATATTTCTTTAAATACCCTTAGGGTATCATATTGTAAAGGTTTGCTAATAGAGAATATAATTGGCCACCTGATTGTAGGAGATAGAATTTTTTTGATAGTTGTTACAAAGATACATTGTACTTCATTTTACAATTAAATATAGTTACAAGTTTTACGCAGTATGGTGTTAGAATTAAGTTTTACTTGATAAGGTTGATGAGTTATAATCTATCTGTATGCCTATGATTGTGTTTAAGCATGAAAGTTTCTTATATGATGAAAGTCATTAGAAGAAACCAGATTTAAGGATTGTCTCATTAGATTATCGGTGGATTGAATTTATTGAAGTTTGTTGATCTATGATCTTGGTGATGAATGAAAGTTTTTTATTTTAGAAACTTTGAAATATTTTTGATGTGTGACTGTGACATTAAATTAAGCACCTTAGATGTATGCAATAGTATGGATTATTCTATAAATTGTATCATGCTATGGGTTTTTTGATCTGTTGAAAAAAACATTCATTTTTGAAGATATATGTCTGGATGCTAGATAATTTTTATTCATGTTTACAAATTTATCCTCTGATCTATCTTTTTCTTTTATTTAAAAATCCCTTTTATTAAAGATAGTTTAATAAATAATTCATAGCTTGCTTTCCTTGTTACCAACACAGGCCCCTTGAATATTACAGTTGTATGAACTGATTGAGTGACACTAGACAATTGCTTATAATGCATTGAGTCAACTGAGAAAAATAAAGAATTGTATAAGAGAATGCAAAAGGAGGAAACACACTCAAAAATTGAAATTATTGCCTTATCTAAAATTGTTTATTTCTTGTGCAGGTATACGAAAAGTCATGCATCTGATCCAATTTGAAGAATTTAAAGCATGTGGTGTAAAATAGGCTCCCACAAGGGTTGAGACTCGACATGCTTCCTCTCAAGCATTAAAGAGGGTTTGAGAAAGAAAAATAATTTAGAACAGCTTAAAAGAGATATGCATCTGAATGAGTACATCAAGTGTCATAAGAACTCAAGCAATTGACCATTCAGGGCAATCAAGTTTGAATGCACAATAAATTAAAGATCATAAATGATCAATTGCTCGAGTGGATCATCATAAGGAGTGCATCATCATTAAATGTGATAGTGAACATACATACATAATGCTTTGTTTGCAAATCAACAATAATAGATCAAGAAAATGGAGAAGCTTCAAAACACTATGATCAAGTTCTTTTATCTCAACATATTCCATGCAAGGAATAGATTCATCAGCTTTTTTTGCCTAAGAGAAATAAAAATGCATGAAGAGTGCAAAGTAAGCTTTCTCTCCTTCAAGAAATGAGAGTACAAGTGACTGTAAGTTGATGAATGCTCAAGAATTATGTTTTTATTAAACTTTAATAAACTTAAAATAATTTATTATGTTATTAAAAGACTAATACAAAGGTTGATAATATGTTTAATGTTTTCTTATTTTATGTTATATTTGGTTAAATTGATGGATATATTAGATGTGTCTCTTTTAGTTGTGTTAATAAATAGATGATTGTGCAATTTGAAACATCTTCTATCATAAATGCAATATATCTTTGAGGATGTCAATACTATCTATGAGCTGAATATGTTAGAATCCATGTTTAACAACATTGTGCTAATCACGCTCTTGAGGGCTCCAAAAATATCTTGAACGGCTATAATTCAAAATTGGCTCTCAATGTTGTTTCTAGGGAACTATTGGTACAGTTAGAATAATGTGAGATTATCCTGATACTCTTAGTTAGATTTTCATTTGTCTTTGTACTCTGTAAATCTGGTGACTAGTGCCAATATTTTGAATTCAAAATAAAGGATATTATTATAAATATTTGTCCTTAGGTCTATTTAGATTTAGTCAATATCTTACTAAATACTGTAACTATTGCACTCTTATTTTACTCACCAATTCTGGCCAATTCGAATGAAAATAGAAGGTTGATCTAAATTAATTTGTGAAAGACCCACTAGAGGAAGAGAAAGGCTCACTCGACCGAAGGAGGTGATCCTATTTCATTTTCATTTGATTAAGTTAGTTATGTTTTTTGATAATTGGTTAGATGTTTGCACTGGAATTCTTGTTAAAAGGTCAGCAATTATATTTACTCAAATTAAATTTTTGTCATTTGAATTAGTTAAATCATTTTACTCTAGATCAGAGTTAGATCTCTCACTATAGATTTTAATAAATTAATGTAGTTTTATAAAGACTAGTAACTATGGCTAATGTAAGGATAGAACCGAAGATAAATTGGAATGTGTTGCTGGGAGTTTAGATTTATTGCTTTCTAGATTTAAATGTTTAAATTATTTGCAGTATAGATAGATTCAAAGTTTCTTAGATTATAGCTCATTACTTTCTGCATAATTAGATTTATGTTTAGTCACTTTAAATTTTGTATGTTAGATTCAGAGTTAACTAGAATTACTTCATAAATCTCATAATGAACCACTTCCAATTAAGTAAGGTAACATCTAAATTGCATCACTAGGATTAAAATAGGTTTAAATGAGCATCAATTAGTTATTAAGTTAGAGTCATCCTTAGAAAAGTTGATACATTTTGTTCCCAATGAGCTCCTGAGAGCTCCTAAAGGCTTTCGAGGGAGATTGACCGAAATCACAATCACTGTTTACAATTCAAAAACCCCCAATTTTTGGAGTCCTCCTTATCATATATTGCTCTGAGACACACCCGGTTCAATAAATAAAGAATTAAATGATGCAAATTGTGAAATCAACAACCTTTCCTGTCATTTTTGGTGCCATTATCGAGGACCATTAAGATCTGGTTGTTAAGATAAAGCCTTAGTGTTGATAAGGGAGATAGTAATTTATGGATGAGATGAACTAGAGAGAATCTAGGAAGGTTTCTTCCATGAAACATTTATTTTGATCAGGAACAACAAATTGTACATGAGATTGAAGAATAAGGAAATAATAAAGAACATCTTCAAGAGGAAGAAATGGGTGACCAAGAAATAAATGATCTCCCACTAAAAAGGGAATTAGATGAACCTCCTATGAAGAGTATTTCACCTTCAGTTTTTCATACCTTTAGGGGAAAGACTTCTGAGGATCCTGATCAATTTCTTTTTCAATTTAAGGTATTATGCCAAACTTATGACTATACCACTAATAACCAGAAGCTGAAATTGCTTCCTTCTACCTTGAAGGAGTTTTCTGTAAGATGGTTCAGGGGTTTAGATGTAGGATCAATATCAACCTGGCATGAGATGGAGAATTAATTATTGGACAACTACCAATATTACTTCCGAGTGAGGGATAGGAAAGATGAATTTTTTAGGATGAGGTTGATGGAAGATGAGAGTTTAGAGGATTATGATAATATATTTCAGTTTGTGCACAAGAGATATGGAAATGGTTTAGATCACTAAAATAGTAAAAACAATTTCCTTAAGGGAATTGATTATGACTCAAGATATTATTTGAATCTTATGGGAAAAGGAGACATCAATAAGCTCGGCTTGGAAGATATTATTGAAATATGCATAAAATAATCTAGGACTAGAGTAGGTTCTAGAGGGTCCAGAAGAAACAAAGTGTTTTCCACTGATGTGTCCCAGGTTATGGAAGAAATTGCTAGTTTAAAAACTCATTTACTCCTTCATTTAAATATGCAAGGTGATAAAAAGACAATTGAACCTTTTTTCATCTATTGTTCAAAGTGTAGAGGGAAACACCTTTTAAGGGAAAGTCCATTAAATCAAGTAGACATTTATGAGATCTGTGAAAAACATCATGCAACAAGTTATTGTAGTCTTCTCTTAGAGATTAAAAATAATTTTAAGAAACCACTAATGGTTGAAGAATAACTTATCTATGTTGGAAAAAGATCTCAAAATGTTGGGTATAACTCTAACCAAGGGCACTATGGTCCCAAAGCTAACTAGAATCAGAACTCTTGGTCTAATACAAATCAATGGAATCCTACCTTTCAACCTCAACAACCACCTAAATTTTGGTGAAAACCAGAATGGATAAATCCCTAGTGGAATCAACCATATTGGTAGACAAATCAGCCACAATGGTAGCAACCACAAATGCAATTCCATCCATGGAAAAATCAAGGACCAGGGCATCCATGGGGTCATTCACTATAGTTAAACCAAGGATCTAGTCCTACTCAAGAACATGTAAACCAAACAAAAATTCCAACACAACCAATTCCAAATCCAAAATAAAATCATTCTGATGCAAATCCACCTACTTTGAATGTCATTGAAGCTAATGATATTCAATTAAGAAGCCTAAATGTTCCATCTATACCAACCACTAAATATTAGGAGGTAAAGGATAGTGAAAAATAAAACTCAACTGAGAAACTGAACTCTGCCAGTGAGAAATAAGTTAATCAGGAACCCTACCCAAAGCATCTAAAAGCAAGAAAAATTTCTCCTGATATCTCATGACCTAACAATATGAATTTTGTTGATTCTCAACTTTTCCAAGAGTTGAAAAATAGTAACATTGAAATCCCATTGTTACAGGCTATAAAGGATATACCAAAAATAAATTAGTTAGTTAAATCCCTATGTAAGAAAACTCCAGGTAGAAAGAGGAAATTACCTTCTACCATTCAAGTAGGGACCAAACTCACTGATGTATTATCCGGTAGGTTACTTCCTCAAAAATATAATGATCCTAGAAGTCTTGTAATAACTCTTAGTATAGGATAAATTGTGATAACCACTATCATGATTGATCTACAGGTGGCTATTAATGTTGTCACCTCCAATACTATTGCAATGTTAGGAATGACAAAGATGGAACCCACCACAACTATTTTGTAATTGGATGATCAATCCATTACTAAACCTAGGGGAATTTTAGAGGATTTCATTGTTACTATTGACACTTGGGATTACCTAGTGGACTTTCTAGTTCTTAGAGCTAGGAAGAAAGATTATGGATACCCAATTATCTTAGGTATACCATGGTTAGTAACAATTGCAACATTTCTAGACTGTATGTCATGCAGTATGATCATTTTGAATGGACAAAAATAGAAAGAATTGTTATTGTATCTTCCTGCTCAATCATCAATTGAATCTAATACTTAGCCTTAGGTTGATGAGGATATGGAATTTGAGGGGGATGGAATTGTGGATTTGGAAATGGTTACTCTAATAGAACACATTGAATAGTGTGAGGACCAAAAAATTAATCTTGACAAAAATGAACAAGTTAAACAAAAGGACTATCATGGAATTTTGCACCAAAAAAATTCCAATCCTTGTCTTTAAATACACTTGTAGGAGACCCAATTGATACAAATAATGAAACCAAGGAAATCATTGTGGCAGGGGATAAACCTCTCTTTATTAGTTCATCCTTGTCCCCTTCACAAGAAGATAAATTAAAGAAAAATTTAGAGAATCATACTGAAGCTTTCAAATGGGAAGACAAGGACATGAGAGGAATCCATCCTTCTATTTGTACACATCATATTCACAAAGAGGATTTCAAACTATTAAGGTACGGTCAAAGAAGGATCAACCCTATTCTAAGAGATCTTGTCAAATAGGAAATAGAAAAGCTGCTAAAGGTAAGATTTATCTATCTAATATTAGATAGTCAATGGTTTTTCCCATTGGTTATTGTTCCAAATAAGAATGCTAAGTGGCATGTGTGTATTGATTATAGAGAGTTAAATAAAGCCACCAAAAAGGATCATTTTCCTTTACTATTTATTGACCAAGTTCGAGATAATCTTGTTGGCAGTAGTTATTTCTCCTTCTTGGATAGTTTTAGTGGATACAATCAAATACAAGTGGCTCTTGAGGACTAGGATAAAACTAATTTCACCTATCCTTGGGTTACATATGCCTATACAATCTTACCATTTGTGTTATGTAATGCACCTGCTACCTTTCAAAGAGATTTTTAAGCTATCTTTGTTGATTTAACAACCTCATGTGTGGAGGTGTATATGGATGATTTCATAGTCCATGCATAGACATTTGAGGAAGCTCTTGAAAGTTTAAACAAATATCTACAAAGAGTTGTAAATACCATAGGTTATCTTATAACCATGAAAATCTCTCTTTGATGATGACAAAAGGAATTGTTCTTGGACATCATATCTCAAAATAGGGCATTAAAGTTGACCCTAAGAAAGTTGAAGTTATATAAAAAATGTAAATCCCAACAAATCAAATAGGAGTTTGTATTTTTCTTGGGCATGTTGGGTATTATAGGAGATTCATATAAGGGTTTAGTAGAATTGTTGAACCTTTATTTTCATTAATCAAGAAAGATGCATAATTCTTATTGTTTGATGATTGTCAATAGTCTTTTGAGAAACTTAAACATGCCTTAACTACTTCACCAATCATAAAAGGACTTGCATGGGAAGTGCCATTTCATATCCATTCTGATGCTTCTAATTTTGCAATTGGTGAAGTGTTAGGAAAAAAATATGACAATGATTCAATGCATACAATCTATTATATTAGCAAAAATTTAAATCCTGCAGAAAGAAACTATACAACCACTGAAAAAAAATATTTTGGTTGTGATTTATGTAATTAACAAATTTAGGTATTATATTACAGTTTATAAAGTATTTATCCACATAGACCATGCTGCAATAATATATTTCATGAACAAGGTTGTGGTAGGTAGACATATCAAAAGATGGTTGTTATTGTTATAGGAATTTGACATGAAAATAATAGATAAATTGAGAAAGGATGATGTTGTTGCATATTTCTTGTTGAGAATTGATTTGCAGGGTGAGTAGGAACCAGTGGATGATTCCTTTCCAGATGAACATTTATTTGCAATATCAATACACCCTCCATTGTTTTTGGACATTGAGAATTATCTCATAATAGGGAATTTTCGTAGTCATTTCAAAAAAATTTAAAAGAAGAGGTTAATTCATGAGAGTTCCAAATTTCAGTAGATTAATGGTTTATTATTTAAGATGTGTCCTGACCATATTCTTCATAGGTGTGTTTTAGAGACATATGTCTATGATGTAGTACATGATAGTCATCATGAGCTAGAAAAAGGACACTTCTCTATGACTAGGACTATTCATAAGCTCTTAGGAGTTGGATATTTCTGGCCTACTATGATGAAGGATGTTTCATTCTTTGTGAAACATTGTGATGAGTATCAAAGCATGGGCATACCAACACTGATAATGGAGATTCCACTACAACCTCAAATAGCTCTTGACCATTTGAAAAATGAGGCATTATTTTTGTGGGACCTATTGATCGATATTCCAAAGGGCAACTCTATATTCTATTTTGCACAGATTATGTTACAAAGTTGGTAGAGGTAAAGGCTCTACCAATAGCAAGAGAAGACAAGGTGGTTGATTTCCCATACGAGCATATTTTTCAAAGGTTTAGTGTACCAAGAGAAATAGTTTTTGATCAGGGACCACAGTTCATGTCCTCAATGATGACAAATTTCCTAAAGAAATATGAAATGACATAGACAAAATCTACTCCATATCATCCACAAGTGAATGGGCAAGTGGAGGTTACCAACTAGGAGTTAGAGAATATTCTCACAAAAACTATATCATTGAAAAAACAATTTGGGTAGAAATATTGGATGAAGTAGTCTGGGCATATAACATCACCTAGAAGACTACAACTCAATTTTCCCCATATGAATTGGTATATGGGAAGACTTTGGTGATTCCAATTGAGATTGAATTGTAAACACTAAGGATAGCATTGGATGTTGGCATTAATTTATCAGAAGTGAAAGAAAGGATATTCTTACAACTAAATCAGTTGGACAAGATGAGGATGGAGGCTATTCAACATACTAAAATTATTTAGAAGCAAAGGAAGGAGTGGCATGACAAGCATATATAGAAACTAGAAGATTCCAAAAATGAGACTGGGCATTGTTGTTTGATTCTTGATTTCATGAATTCAAGGGAAAATTCCACAGAAGGTGACTTGGACCATACGAGATTGACCATGTTTTTGAAAACAGATTTTTCTAGTTGGTGCGTATTGATGGGGAGAGAAGAGTGATGCTATTTAATTGCCATAGGTTGAAAATATATCAGAAACCTACATCAAAAGAAGATTTATTTTTAGAAGTAGAACATAGAATTGAACATTTTTTGATGGAAGATATTCCTTACATTAGGGAGTGTGATTTTAAGTAACCTTTTGAAGAAAGGCTTGAATAGGAGGTAGATTGAAAACTAGAAAATTGTAGTTTTCCTTCCAAATAAAGAGGATAAATTGAAAACTAGTAAATGGTGGTTTATCTCTCTAAAAACAGAAAAAGAGAAAAAGAGAAAAAAAGATTTTTTTTTTAAGGAATGTCTGAAAACCAGAAATGATGGTCTTCCTAAATAAACTTCAGTTCACTCTTGAGAGCTCTTGAGAACTTCTGAAGCTCTTGATGACTCCTCAGGACATCTTAAGTTTCCAATGGTTACCTTCACTTTCATTTTGTGCTTTTCTTTAATTAATTCATTGGAATCAAATGTTGACTGAGTTAATTAATGCACTTGAATTAACTATAGCATTTATTGAAAGGTACACATTTATTTTAAATATCATTTTCCAATATGGTCTTTTCAGTTTAGCTTTTATGATTTAAAATAAAGTAAGTGTTAACATAGAACTCTCCACCAAAAGAGTTATTAATTAAATAATAAATGGGATTAATTATTTCAAATTTGGGAGAAGAATTAGAAAGTGGCTTGAAAAGACTACAGTAATAATGGCAGCCACTTGTGAGCTATCCCACATCCACATCATGCAGGTTATTGATGTCAGTCGCATAGCCAAATCACAAATAGTAAATATGAAGTATAGGGTGGTGGTGTGTGGATCATCCAAATGCGTAAATGAATTAAGTAACAACATGTGTGATTGATATGAAATATTTCTAAAAATTGCTGCAGGTGGGAAAGGTTCCATTCAGTGTTTTACTTAATTTAGCTAAGTCATTTTTCTTCTAACAGAGTTGCAGAACAAAGCCCGATGGGAAATAAATGCAATGCTGAACTAGAGAATTTCATTCTCGACCTAGAGACTGAAAGATAGTTAAGGGAAATTGGGTGGTTGGATTTTGTCTTAAAATATGAAGGATTCCAATAGGATTTGGTTGATGAATTCATAAAAACATTTCATGTGAATGTAACTAGAGTCTAGGGAGAAGTAATTGAGGAACCCTTGAGATTATAAGTGAAATTTTTGGAATTACTGCTGAAGGAAAGATAGAGGAAAAAGGGCATGTGAAATATGAAGACTTGGTGGCAGCATTTTGTAGAGAACTTGAGAAAAGGCAAGAGATTTTATTGCATAAAGGAGAGCCGAGAGGGATTTCACACAACAGTTTGGAAGAACCATGGTGAATTGTAGTAACTTGGCTTATGAAATTTTTCCCTTGTGAAGGACAGTATGGTGTTGTGTTGGGTCTAAGTATGCGTTTATTAATGTAGTTGAGGTATGGCAATGTAGACCCTTCCACTAGAATCAATTTTCCTACATTCTTGTTTTCCCAAATCTCTTTCATGGTAGCTAGGGTAAAATCCAGAGGAGAGTCTTCTATTAATTATCATGTCTTAATACACATCATAATTAAGCACTACTTCTTAAATAAGGATACTAATAAACAAGGATGGTTAGAACTTTTTTCTACATCTGTTAAAAATAAAAGAGGGAAAAATACAAAAGGTTCCACTGAAAAATTAGTGAAAGGAGAGTCCTCTAGTGTAAAGAAGAAAAATCATGAGAAAAAGAGGAAGTCATGGGAATCTATTAGGGTAACTTGTAGTCACACAAAGAAGAGGAAACAAGACACAAGTTAAGAAAAACCTACCATCATTGAGAATGTAGTTTCAACTCCTGAAGAAACCCCAACTTTTGAAGGCCAACATGAAAAATTTAAAGTTAGTGAGGAGAATCAACCACCTAAGTAGTTACCTAAGAAATCACCTGAGGAGTCACTTGAGCAATTACCTGAGCAACCTCCCAGTCCTCCTGAAGCCCCACTTCTATCTCTTGAGAGAAAACTTATTGGAGAGTCTTTTAACTCCCAATATGAGGAGAGGGAGGCCTCAAAATAATGAGGAAGTTGAAAATTCTCCCACACACTCTCCAATTGTTACAAGGAGAGAGGGAAAGGAACCAATGACTGAACAAGTAAAAAGAACTCCATTACAGGAAGAGGATGAGTCACAAGAATAAAATAAAATAGTGATATCTATGGCTATGTGAAAGATATAGGTGGAATTGGAAGAGGAAAAGAGGAGAATTGAATTTCTTCAAGAAAAACTAAGAAGGAAGGAGGGGGAATTTAAAAAAATTATTAGTAAAATAGAGAAATTAGAGAAGGAAATGGTTGAGAAGGAGCACAATCTATAAGGAAAACAGAGTGAAATAACAAGAACCATGTAACAATTTAATGCTCAGGCATTAGCCAGGGCAAAAGAAACTGCTAGGTTCAGTACACCAATTAATTCAGCAATCACATCAGCTTAGTCAATAGTCTAGTATGTTGCAATCATATGAAGCTTCTACATCGTCTACCCCAAGAAGACATATTTCATTAACTATTGTGAATTTCAAACATGAAAGTGAGAAATTGAAGAATCAAAACCAATAGTTGGAAAGAGAAAAAGATGAAATGAATGGAAGAATATAGTATATTGTGGAGTTTTCCTTTGCAATGTTATCAATGATGAAACCCTCAACAGCTTATGCACTCTTTTTGAGGGAAAGGTTTCTTCAATGGAAGATAAACCAATTGCTACTAAAAATAAAAATAGATTATGAAGATGATAGGGAATTCCTAGAGGACTTCTTCAATAGCCACCCCACTAGTCAGAATCAAATGTATGAATACTTTCAGCATGGGTTCTTTCTTGGAGATTTCCCCTAGTCCTTCCTCAATTTTTTTCATAGGGGAACTTCAAATTAGATCTTTTGTTTCATTTTTACAAAATCACGTAGAGTTGGAACAAAGGGACACTCAATACAAGGAAGCACAACTCAAATTTGGGTTACCAATGAGGAATGAAGTTCCGTGGTCAAGACCTTACAAAGATCATTTTAGATACTTAGCCACCTTAGAGAATATAACTCCTATTTACATAAGAAATTTGAGTGAGAGTATCCAGGTCTTCAAAAGGATTCAAGGTCATCTACCCATGAGGGCTCAAAGCACAGCCAAAGAAATATTCAAAAATATCACCACAGCTGAGGAGAAGAGAACCTATTTCACCTAAGAACATTACTTGGAACCTTAACTAAGTAAGGCTGGTAATTGATATTATTGAAGAGCGTTAGAAAAATTGGATAGGTATGAGGTTTACGCCTCCTCTTATCATTATGCCTTCTCTAGCATTTGATGCACCACCGTAGTTCATTGGAGAAAGTCTAAGAGAGTGGATGGAAGCCATTAAAATAATGAATGGGTGTGATCGTTAGAGAAGTTTCTTAGAGTATGTGCAAAATGATGTTAAAATGGAAGACATAGTTACCTGGCTGGTGGGTAAGAACAAAGATTCTCCAAATCCCCAACCATGAGGACATGATTTATATCAAGAGGAGGATGATGAAAGCTCAAGAATTATGTTTTTATTAAACTTTTATAAATTTAAAAGACTATTTTATATGTTATTTAAAGACTAATATGACAATTGATAATATGTTTAATTTTTTATTATTTTATGTTAGATTTGGTTAAATTGATGGATATATTAGATGTGATATTTTACATTAAATGTGTATCTTTTAGTTGTGTTAATAAGAGATGACTATGCAATTTGGAACATCGGCTATCATAAATGCAATATATCTTTAAGGATTTCATGTAGGCCCTTCAATACTAACTATGAGTTGAATATGATAGACTCCCTATTTAACAACATTATGCTAATCACACTCCTGAGAGCTCTATAAAGATCCTGAATTACTATCATTTTGAATTGGCTCTCACTGTTGATTTTGGGGAACTACTGCTACAGCTGGAATAACACAAGATTCTCTTGATACTCTTAGTTAGAGTTTCATTTGTCTTTGTACTTTGTAAATCTAGCGACTAGTGCCAATTTTTTGAATTCAAAATAAGGGATATTATTATAAATATTCATCCTTAGGTCTATTAAGAGTTAGTCAATATCTCGTTGAATAATGTAACTATTGCACTCTTCTTTTACTCACCAATTCTAGACAATTTGAATGAAAATATAAGGTTGATCTAAATTAATATGTGAAGGACCCACCAAAGGAAGAGCAAGGCCCACTTGACTAAAGGAGGTGATCCTGTTTCATTATCATTTAATTTAGTTAAAAAAAAATTGTGATAATTGTTTAGATGCTAGAATTACTTTTAGAATAATTAGATTTATTTTTAGTCACCTTAAATTTTGTATGCTAGATTTAGAGTTAACTAGAATTACTTCATAAATCTCCCAATGAACCACTTTCAATTAAGTAAGGTAACATATAAATTTCGTCACTAGGATTAAAATCGGTTTAAATGAGCATCCGTCAGTTAGTAAGTTAGAGTCATCCTTAGAAATATATGTTATGTTATATTCCACATGAGCTCCTAAGAGTTGTTTAAGGCTCTCGAGGGAGATTGACCAAAATCAAAGTCACTATTTATAGTGCAAAACCCCCCAATTTTTGGAGTCCTTTGTATCGTATATTTCTCTAAGACACACTCGGTTCGATAAATAAAGAATTAAATGATGCAAGTTGTGACATCAACGACCTTTCCCATCATAAGTTAAACAGAGGATGAAGGGAAAAGAGACATTGTTGAATGTGGATTCATTACACCAAAAGTTTGAATTGTATGCAAAATAAAATAACATCATCAATAAAAGTAGCTTGCAATGAATTCAGCTTTGTTTCAATATTTTGATGCTACAAACATAAGGGAAAATCTCATTTGCATTGTTTCATAAAACTATGGAGCTGGAAATGCATTTTTCTAAAGAATTCAAGTGAAATGGTGTCCAGTTCGATCTTTTAAGACAAAAATCACATGGTTTTGCATTTGGAATATTAAAAATGTAGAAATAATGAAGTAGCTCAAGCTCATTAAAGAATGCAAAAAAAACCTAGTCGTGCTCTCATGGATGTGGCCTAGGATATTTTATCTCTTCACAAATCACATAGGTACTTAGGGTTTTATGTTCAAGATACAAGTATAGGAGAAAATAAAAATTGTTCAAGCTTATATCATTAAATCTTTCAAAAAATGAAGTTAATGGAGCTAATGGCCGCAACCATGAAGGGTTTTGAAAACCCAAAAAATGGAAGGAATACATTTGAAAAATGCTTTCATTTAACAATAGTATCATTTGCACAACATGGTTCGAGCCCAGGAGGAGTAGTTTTGTGGAAATGAAAGAATACACAAAGCATGGTCGCGACCAATGCAAGGAGAACTTAGAAAAATCCCACCTATTTAAGAGGGAAATGCTTTCAAGAATGGAGAAAGATATCTTACCATGGTTGTAGGTGACAAAACCAGCCATCAAACCCACAGCCAAAGCCTTCAAAATATCAAAAAAACTCTCCAATGGCATCCCCAAAAGAATGGGGAAGAAATGTCCATAGACAAAACACAAATGAATAAAAAAACTAGGCATGGCCATGGCCTAGAGGCCCATTTTTCTCTTCAAAATGGATTCAAAGATGCATCAAAATGGAGACAAATAACTTACCATCAAATTTCAAAGGTGAACCGACAAGAGTGGCATCGAAAATTGTTGAAGAATCGAGCTCAATGCTCCAAACCCTAATTCCCATGGTGGTGCCCAACAAATCACTTATTTATTTAACATGGTTGATGGAAAATGATAGCCAAAAAATGTGTTTGAATGTGGCTTTGTGGCTAGGGTTTTCCCATGACCTAAATCGAATGCAAATTCTGTCACATTCTTTTGTTTTTTGAAACACTTTATTGATGCCTTGTTGCCTAGATTGAATAAATGCCTTAGATATTTTCTTTTAGTGATTTTTAAATAAATTCAAATTTAAAACCATGCACATTGCTCCTCTCACTAGGTCAGGTCATCCATTCCTTAGTTTTCTTTTGGGTCTAGGGCTCATAATCCATTTTTTTATTTTTTTATGAGAAAAATCAAATGTATAGAAGCCTTAGTTTAATATTTTGATTTTTTGCACAATATTGCAAAAATCAAATGTAACAAGGGAGGCTTTCTATTTTGTAGTTCAGAAGAAGAAAATTTGTAAAACACTAATTAACAAATATTTTTTTTAAAATTTCTTAATTAGTTGCTATTTAAATGCAGTAAGATAATGCACTTGAGTTGACACCAAAGCTTTCTATTTTAGAGTTGAGTTCCTAGGCAGATTTGCAATAAAGATAACAAACTGAACTTTCCATTTTCAGTTTCCAGCTATTTGCATATGTTTTTGAGGACTTTTTGGATCAACCCTTAGGAGATGGAAAGTTTCTATCCTTTTGGTGTTTTTTGGAGCAGTTTGAGGACCTCTTTTTCAGGATTTTCTGAGGAGCTCAAAAATGAGGATGAGTTGCTTTTTGGTGATGCAGGGGAGCTGATATTTTCTCTTTTCATCATTGATTTCACTTGGAGGCTATATAGTTTGAGAAATTTTAATTTCACAGGGTTCAAAATTTTAGTTTCTTCCTCTCTTAATCACTTAGGGAGTTTTGTAAACCTTTTGAATCATATTTTGATATTTTACTCCTTCCATTTAAATACAAGCATCAGATTTTTCATTTTTCCCTTTTCTTTTCATGTACTTATAGTGATAATATGATGATGCTATGATCCAAAGTAATGGATCCTTTTATTGTCTTATTATTTTGGATTGTGGGAAAGAGTTGTAGATAGTTCAGGTCACATATTGTATTCAATGATTCATGAATGTTTATGCAAAAAATTATTGAGCTAGATGTTCTAAGGTGGATTGTGAGAGCTAATTATTTAAAATAGGTTGTTGTAGGTTAAGTTTTTTTGAAGTCTCTAAATATCCAGTTGATCATCTTAAGTTGTATATTTTATTTTGTGGCTTTCTTCCTCACCTTTTCCCCTAAAGTTTCATAGTCTAGGTGATTAGCTAGAGGGAACCAACCTACTCTAGAGACTTACTCTCATCTATTGATTTACCCACAAACCAAAGAGTGTTTCCATGTTGCGACATGATATACAAGTGTATCTTTCCTAAGGGTGTAATCTTGATCACCAAAAACTTGCATTAGAGAACTATCTGAAAAATATATAAGAATATAACCTTACCTATGAATCGTGACAAGCTGATATATGTGAAAAGATTTTTTGACTTGTGATTGCTTGATGGCAAGCGATTTTGGGTGGGGTGGACTATCATGCCCCCAAAATTGTAATGATAAAATATGAAGAATCAAAATATAGATAACTAGATAAAATAAATATCAAATATATATATATAAATAACTACAATTTAAATATTATTATAGTTATAATTATCATAGATAATATTATAATTATAATAGTATTATTATAATATTAAACATATATATATAGCTAATATAAATATAAAATAAGAAAAAAATAAAAATAAATGACAACAAAATACTTTAGTGTTTCCTTTACAAATAGTAGTGATTCATTTAAGACATGGTTTTAAAAGGAAACGATGATGATAATAGTATATATGAAAGAGTGGTGATAAAGAAAGGAAGTTAAAAAAATAAAATAATTAGAGGCAAAAACATTAAAAAAACTTATGGTATGGAAAAAATTAAACAATTAGTGTGTTGTGCTCATGTTAAATGTAGAAATTTGTATTAAAGTCAACAAATAAAAAATTTGAAAGACAATAATAGAATTGATTATCTAAAGCAATGATTAATGTAATGTAAATTTAGTTAAACAAGGTCATATCTATTGAAAAGGTTGTGTCTTTTGAGAATGCCTCTTTTCATAGAGACACATCCATCAACAAAAATATAGTGTCATAAATAGAAGGAAAAGAGGGAGATTGATTTAGAAAGGGATATATGAGTATATTGGGGGATAAAGAATAGAACGAAAATAGATAGGAAATTTGGAGTAGATTTCTAAATATAGTAATATATTTTTATTTATAAGTGTGAATGGTTTGTCTAGACCTTGTCAAACATCATCAAACAACCCAATGTTAGTCATTAAACAAGACTAAAACAATCATCCCCCATGAAATTCATTCAAATTCATAGAACATGAAACAAAGTGAATTTAATCAAATGAAAGCTACTAAATCTTGCTCAAAAAATTCAAACCAGTATCCTATGGGGGAATTGGTGCTACTTTGATGGGGAAAGTCGCCCTTTCCCAATTACTTGATGAACCTTGATGAATATTGTTGATTATTGTGCTCCTTGATGAAGATTTTACCATAACCTACCTAAGATAGATAAGATCCTATGAAAACCTTGATGAACAATCGATGAACTTGCATAAAATCAAAAGATAATGAATTTTCCTAAAATTGTGGATCCAAAATCAATAGAGGGGATCTCCATTTATAGGAAAGAAGGATGGAGGAATGAGAAACATGAAGGATGTGGGATTAAAGATGAACCAAAAACAATGTGCCACTTGTCAAAATGTTGTTGAAGAGAGGTGGAGCACATTTTGATCAATGTGCAAATAAATGTAATTAGGTGGAAATTTAAATTTTGAAAGATGGCTTGTGGAGGAAGATGTGAAAGAAGATTTAATGCCACTTGGCTCAAGAAAAAGGACCTGTAAGAGACTTAAATTCCATGTTGGAGGAAAAGTCCTTTTGGGAGGGAGATTTCAAATTGGAGGAATATTCTAATCAGATGCCCTTTTGAATGAAAATAGGAGAATTTATGAATAAATTAAATTGATTTACATGTGCAAGTTGTAAAATCTATAAGATTTGATGGATGAGAGTTAGAGTTCATTAGGATTTAATTAAATTAGATGGAGATTAGATGATTTGACATTTGACTTAGATTTTTGGGTTCACTTAAATCAAATGAGAGGAATAATGGACATTAGATTTAATTAAATAAAGTTTGATTTATTTAATTAAAAGAGGAACATTAGGATTAATTAAATAAAGTGATTTATTTAATTGAAAGAAGATAATGATTTAATCAAATAAAAATGATTTATTTAATTATAAGAGGAAACTTGATGAATTAATTAAATAAGGATTATTCAATTAATTGGTTAGTAAAGAAGTGTGTCAGGAAGAAATGATGTTAGTGAATCAAGATTGAGTCCATGATATCAATTAGGATAATATGAATGTGTACATTTTTCCCCTCTTTGAAGAAATTTACTTGCTGCATTGGTTTAAAGAATGACCTTGTTGAGATCAAAATTTGTTTTTTTCTCATTTTTTTGGATGCCCCACTATTGGCCTAGTGAAAGAATTATGCTAGTATACTGCCCCCTCAAGAGATCGGATGAAAATTTGGATTTTTTGGTGATCTCGCGAAAAATGAAGATAAGTTATCCGGTGGGTCCAGAAAGGCTCGGGGATGCTGAAAATATGTCAAAATGTGAGGAAAAGACTTGAAACGAGCTTTGATTGGGAAAAAATGGGATCAGGGGTGCTAAATCCTAGTTTGACTACTAAAATAGGGCAGAAAACACTTATTTTTTATGCTTAAATAGCCTTGGAGGGGTCACTTTCCATTCATTTTCACATTCATACCTTGAGATTTTTAGTGTTTTGAGCTTTGACCTTACTATAAGATGGTGAAAAGAGTGCTTGATTGACACATTTTCGAGTGAGTTCAAGTTTACCAAAGACCTCCAAGTGCAGGACCAGTGCTATGTGATCCTAACCTGACCTTTAATTTCAAATTTTTAGTGCATTTATTATCTTTTGAAAAGTTAAAACCTTTAGAGTCACTATATAGCAAGGCTAAAGGTGCTAAATAAGTGACGCTAGGGGCCAAATAGCGCTGCTACTAATTAATGTGATTTCACGTCGCAATTTGGTCTTAGGGTTCCAAAATTCAAAGGGCGACGCCAATGTGGCTAACAATGATGTGACTTGCAGTTAGGTTTTTAGGGTTTTGGGTCAAATAGGCCCAAACATGCAAATAGTGATGCCGCGACTTGGTTTTCACTTTAGGGGTTTCTAGCATCATTGCTTGGATTTTTCAAAGAGTGATTCCTTTGCAAATAACAACTCGTTTGTTGTTTTAGTGTCAAAAACTTCAAACGGGATCTAGTCTTTTTATGAAAATTGATGTTGTGGATTCATGGGTGCAGGAGGATAGAGAGCCTATGCATTCAGACAAGCATCAACCCTCAGTGTTGAGAAGATTGATCTGATTACATGAGTTACTAGCAGATCATCTTGGCGCGATCAACCTTTGACCCAATATATTTCTTATGCACCCACTGTGATGACCCACATAGCTATGATGATTGTGTTGATAGAAAGGTGGCATAGTGATACCTCATCATTTCATCTTCCCACCGGCAAGGCAACTGTCACATTAGAGGATATATGGTAGATCTTTTAGTTGTTGATTCACAGTGATCGAGTTATATATGACATGGATGTCGGCATCAATGCATCCTTCAAGATTATGGGGACAAATGAAATCGTATTTACCGAGGGTTAGATTGATCTTGAGTATTACAAGGGTCAGGTGTCGACCATCTGACTGATTGTGGCCACAATAATTTCAATATTAGTAGCTCTTAATCAACGAGGTCGATATTTCAGCCCAGGATGGGGTCTGGCTTGGGAGAAGAGGCTATTTAGGGCTCTATATGCTTGGGGACCAGTGATGTTGGCCTCATTATATCATGATTTGCATGATTTTTCCTACTGTGATAGTCGAGCGATTGGGACTAGCATCATATTATTGCACATCTAGGCCTAGGAGCATTCTCATGCTTTGATCAATGGTTATAGTTGTTGATTTTGAGCCCGATGACCTAACTATTTGGACATATAGGGGTGGCATTACATTGAGACAAAAAAGATAGGTAGGTCTTCCTCACTAGTAGAGGGTTTTGGATGAGATGATAGTGTTCACTTGGAGACCTTGGTTATAGATGTCAGCCTAGTATGATGACATACAATAGTTATTATATGCTAGGCATGATAGACTAATGCAGGGGTGAGAACACACCATCATTAAGTGCTACCTACCAAATAGGATATCCTAACAGTTTGAGGACATCTAGGACAAGTCAGATGATCAGTATATGGCCATCTTCACCTCATCCATCAAAGAGACCATATGGGGTCTGACAATCCCAACATTAGATGTAGTTGACAGTTTCAAGTAGCTGGTGGCTAGACCATGGGCCTACAATTAGGGATAGATAGATTTAGGCACCACACATGCCTATGATGATTGGTTCATGCCCCTAGTTCAATTGAAAGTTCCATAGGAAACACCTCCATGGTGGAGACCCCAAGGTAGGATAGCAAGGTGAGGATGGGCAAGGGAACTTGGAGGAGGAGGTGAAGGGGGAGGAGGAGGACCACTTCCTCTCTAGTCAAATCAAAGAGATCAGTAGCCACAACTTCCACCGAATCCAAACCCATAAGATGCCCAGGTACAACAGCTTTAGGAGTCAATTTAGGGGTTATAGGAACAAGAGCAAGCCATTATAGTGGAGAGGGACTAGACCAAATATCAGGTCAAGGCCCTCACTACTGAGTGAGATCATGAGAGACATTAGTGACAAATGACAAAGTTGCAATTGGTCTAGGAGGTTGGCACCAGACAACATCTAGAGAGCATGGCTACTACATCATAGGGTAAGATAGTCCTGACACATATGTACCACAAGGTAGTACGAGAGGTCGAGTATTACCGACTTCACTATTAGTAGGTTGTACCCTCGGTAGATTGGGTACAAAGTACTCCTAGAATATTGGCATGAGACAGAAAAAGGACTGGACAGAGAGGTAGGCAGGTGAGCAGAGCAACCACCAGGGCTAGCTACCACAAATTTTGATTGGTACCATTCTTTTTGAGATCCATATGCTCCATTTTTTGATAGCCCCATGGGAATTGTATACATTGATTGATACACATACATTCAACCCTAATTTGAACAATGATAGTTACATTTTGATATATAATATGATCGATTCATTATGAGATGAGTCCTATTTTATTTGTGCATTATGGACGGATTTATTTCATGTTCTATATGAAATGCAATTATATATGGTATGGTGTATGATTATGCATATTTTTATGGATGTATTTCCTTTTATATTTTTCTATGCACTTTTATGATGATGATGTATGGAGTGTGGATTTATGGATGCAAATATTTTATGGTATGCAAATTATTTTAACATGCTTAGATCAATAGATCCATATATTAAGCCCCTAATGGATGATGTTATATGTTATGATTATGAGATGTATGAGATGTTATGACATGCTCTTTTTATTCTCCAGTATCTTTTTCATGTATGATATGATGATGCTTATATGATTATGTAATGGATGCAAATGTATGGTTTATGAGATGCTTAGAATAAAAAATCTATATTATTTCCTAAATGATAATGGATTGATTATGTGATTATGGTATGATGTTATGATATGCAAATGCAATGTTTTTATTTATATCTTTCCCTATGTGTTTATGATGATGATATGTGGATGCATGAATGTGAGTGCTATGATATGAAAATTTAATCATGATATGCAATGATTTGTAATATGTAATAATATGAATGAAATGTCATAAATTAAATGATGTTATATGACTATGTAATGATTTTCAAATGATTATGATATGGCAATAATTTATGTTATGCAATGGTGTGATATGAAATTATTATGATATGCAAATGATTAGGATATGGAAATGATTTATGTTATGCAATGGTTATGATTTTTTGATATGCAATGACTATACTTTTATGCATTTCATATGAGATGTATGTATATTGATGATCAATGGATGTAGGATGAATGCATTAGTGATATTTTTGGTTAACTATCATGATACCATGTTAGTACGAAGAGAAAAATAAAGAAATAAGATGATGAAAGGAGGATCCACCAAGTCCATGATCTATGAGAATTTATTAGAGATGGTGATGATGATGATGTATTACTTATTAGGAATTGGGATTTTAAAAGGGCTTACTTACCTTATGTTTGATAACACACATAGGTACAATGCATTAAGTTATAAAGAACTAGGATGGTGTTGTACCTAGTGTGATGGAACTTGACTTGACAATTAGATAGGAGTACTCCTGTTCACACCTTGCATATGAAACCTTATTAAAAATTCCATTTAGATATTTCAAGTATCTCGGATCAAAACATAGAAATGAAAGCCTTCCTATGTTGTCAATAAGACACCTAAAACACCTTCCCTATAAACCAAAAAAAGAATGCATTACCAAGGTTATATTACAAGAACATACAACATGCACAATACATAAAAAGATAATGATTCTTGCCCCATTCCTTTCTCTCTAAAAATTTATGTTTAGACATCATTGAGAGGTCACTAGAATGAGCACAATAAGATAGATCAAAAGAAAAAGATCAAGTAAACAAACAAGATAATGTTCTTCATACCACTAGCCAAGACTAAATTATGGTGGTGCCTAATGTTGATGTCCCTTGTAGGAAGGATGCATCCTAGGACATGATGTTATTAGATGATGATGAGATTGACTCGATGATGGGGTATTAATATCAAGAGTTGACCAACTTTTTTACCTACTAACCTAGACTTGAGACCCTTGACGATTGAGTTTTTCACTTTCAACCTACTAGACTTGTTTTTGACTATTTCACCAAAGGTTGAGGGTGAGGATGATTTATTAATAGCGAACATTTATTTCGAGTGAAAGTGAGATGTGATAGATCAATTTTGGGTTTTTTGAATGTTTTTGATATTTTGAAATGTTTTGAGGCTGTTTTGGTATTTTTTGAGATGTTTTACAAATGTTTTTTATTTTTTTGAGATTTTGACCAAGAACCTAACCGAAGGACCTATCCTAGGGGTCTCATGGACTGATCAAAGATTATCCTTGCCTACGTTATACATGCAAACACCACGTAGTTCAACTGATACATACTCGATCATTGATGAGATATGAACAAATAGATTGCCAAATTATTATGAAAGACTCCTAAAGGACTGACCTAATGTGTCTTGGGGAATGATCAAATATCAACCTTTCCTACGTTCAAGCTCACAAACAATGTAGTTTTATGAGACAACTCTATTTTTTATTTTTGACCTAGTTTTTGGATTTTGACATGTTTTGGATGTTTTTGGATTTTTAATTTTCTAATGTTTTTGGAATTTTGAGTTTCTAATGTTTTTTGATTTTTGATTTTCTGATGTTTATTTTTTATTTTTTATTCTAGAAGGACTACAAGAATATACACGAATCTGATCCGATGTAGGTATAGGAACTTGCCCCCAGTGTGGTTCGATAAAGTAATCTGATATAGGAAGTACAAATAAACCTTAGGAATGTGCCAAGTAGCTCTATGGGAGAACATTATACAAACATAGGATCAAGCTATGATGCAGATGTGGACAAGTGAATGGAAGGATTGTTGGAATGTGATGGGTGATGAAAAAGACAATGGTAGGTGGTGTAGAGAAAATCATACAGATCATGGTGGATGGAAATTACTTTATTTACACAAGGTGCCTATTTTCTAGGTTTTCACCAAGGTACTTATCCAAAGCACCATTGAAGTGGTTTTCACTAGAGGATGATTTTTTATCTTTACTGTTTTCAATCTAATTTTTTATTATTTTTATATTTTTTTGGTTTTTTTGGATTTATACCTTGAATGTTTAGGCATGAAACTTTTTAAGATGGGATCTATTGATAGGCTCCTACAGAGGTTCACCCTTGGGTGTTGATATCTGGTATTCCCCATATTTATAGCTTGTGGTGATGACAAAAGGTCCTAACTAGTTGGGTTCAAAATTTCCCTTGCTATCTAGATTCGACACATTTTTATGATTTTCTTTCATCACAAGCTCACCGACTTGAAATGATCGGTTCCAGATCATCTTCTTGTAGCTCATTTTCAGAATATTTTGGTAAATGAGCTGCCATCAAATATAGTGGAACATTTAGGTACCTTGAGCACGTGTGCAAAAGGAATTCTCTTGAATCATCACCGGTCAAAAGTTATTGATGATTAAAGTTGGACTCTCAGAAAAGCTGTCAGGAATGCAGCTGCAAAACAAAACAAATTGCATTTGGTTTCAATCTACTAAAAATTGAAAATCAAACCATGAAGCTCTGAAAACTGACACTCGAGATCATTTAAGTATGGAGAATATGGAACAACATCTATTCTGAGATGATAGAGAACTGGTTGTAAAAACCAAGCTCAAATAGGAAGCTATTTTGCAAACTGACAATCTACAAACAATAGATCAGTGCAAAAACCCTCCAACTTCACTTTTTGAAACATTATTAGAACTCATTGTGGGAAGCTTAAATTTGACATGCCTACTCACATATGTCAATTGAGTATGTCTACAAATGGGTTTTGCACGACAATCAACAGGCTTTAAATTATAAGCCTCCAAAGTGGGTCAGTCAAGATTGATTGTTCAGGTGCACTTCTGAAAGTGCAGAAACAAAATTTTAAAATAGGCATCACAAATTTGTAGAATTTGAGAGTGCCAACAGTGGCTCCGACTGGTGATGTATGCCCCCTGTGGGCATAGAAAGATTCTAGATCTCTGGGGAGAGTAGACCAAATGCTGAGTTCAACAGGTACCTTCAAACTACTCCCCAATGCAACTTTATTTTTTCAATTTCATCATATGACCCCGGGTCACCAAATGAAAAAATGAGAATCAACATTTACCTCTATCAAACACCAATCTGTTAAAAGAGATGATCTCCCTCCATCTATGCTTGCCTTTGTCAAACCAAAACAATATAGGTGACCTTCTTCTTACAAGTTGGAAAATGTGGTGACCACTGAAATTTTCCTGATTACAAACGCTGCCACAGACATTTCTCGCCACTCTTCTAAGCATACCACTATGAATACAATCTCTATTAGTCTTCATTACATAATCAGTCACCAACTACAAAAATTTCATCATCACATGACACTTGTGTGTTATATTTATAATATGTAATATGCTCAGATTGAAAATAACATTTGTTGTTATTGATCTCATTGTCATGTTCTATAAAAATAATTTCCAACTGAATTGGAAACCGAAAAGGTTCAAACTCCTCCAAGTAGCTGACATCGGGATGTTCAACCTTACCCACAACATCTGTTTCAAATTTAAAACAATCATAAGAGGTTCCCTCAAGGAGTTCATCAAATCGTTCATTTCCTTGCTCGAGACCACATTCCAACCATGTGTGAAATGTATCATTGGAACTCTCAGCAAAGAGTGGGTTATCTCTCCACCAATAGGTTTCATCATTTCTCATCTCCAATGAAGATGGAGGCTCATCAAACAATGGATTTTCCATTATATTCATTTCTTACACAAGAACCTCAGCCTCCTCAGGATGAAAGTCCAAGTCCTTCCAGTTGTCACTGCACTCAAACTCGTTGCAATCACTAGAAGAGTAGATAGACACATCTTCAATATCATTTCCATTCTCAGATTGTTTAGTACACACATCTGACATTTCTGCCATATCCACATAATCTGGGAGTGAAACCATGTCCTCAACATCTTGCATACTAACATCATCCTTATTTGATATAACACTTTTCAAGTCTACTTCATTCAAGCTAGTATGGCCAGCATAAGAAAAATTAGCATGATCATCCTTCCTATGTAGAGCTGTCATTTTCATCTCTGCTTCACATAAACAGTCATGAGCAGCAAAAGCATAAATAGGTTCATTTCCTTCTTTATCACACAAGATATTGCATGAAAATTTTTCATGTAGATTCACTTGCTCATCAAACCATGTATCTTCTTCTTCATTACTGCTACAAGCATCTACACATGTGCTTATTGTAAGTTGATTACAATTAGTGTCCTCATTCATACAATATATGTCTTCATTTTTTGATACACTCCTTTCATCCTTGTGTATCATGTTCTGATTTTCTTGAAACAAGAAACTACTACCTTCATTTTGAGACACCATTGTTTGATGATGTTTAACATGAAGTTCATTAGGATCTATAGATCGTGATGATGAAAATTTTGGAGCAGTAACATCACTACCTTCTTGACAAACACTTTTATTATCTGCTGCATGAGTTCTATTTTCCTGAGGTGTGTTAGGATGATCAACACTCAGAGCCCTATGTCCTTTCATCATTGAAAACCTCAAATTGTTCTCAATGTCTATAGCCATCTGATATGTTTGGAGCAGGGTTGTAGGCTCTTTGTCCCTCAATATATAACTCATCTTTTTGTCAAATGATCCCAAGTATACGACCAAGCATTCAACATCATTTGGCCTTATTTTCTTTGGAATATCTCTAATAATCATTGAATACTTGACATTAAAATATGGGACTAACTCATCTTTCTCTTTCTCCATGTTCTTAAACCTTTTCCTTATCAGAATAGGGTTAATCCTTTCTCCAAATTCTTCCATGAACACTACTTTAAGCTCTTCCCATGAATGAACGGAAGAGGCTGGTAAATAAGAGAACCATTCTCTTGCATCTCCTGTTAAGGACTGAACAAATAATCTCATGATCACATCTTCGTGATCAATCTCATAATCATCCATCACATTTCTAAACTCTTGCAAATGTTTGTTTGCTGATTTAGCCTTATCACCAATGAACCTTGGTAACTTATTTCTGACTTTAGCTAGAATGTCATTTGGGTAACCACTAAGGTCACTCAAATTAATAGCTCTATACCTTCTAGTGCTAAAACCCTTCTTACAATCTGGTTGGGACTGATCACAAACCACAGTTCCATTTGGAACTATGCCAGGGTGCATGTATTAAGGCATCTTGAATTGCCTTTTTTCAAATTTTACATATCAACTCTATAGCTGATCATTCATTTGCCCTATTTCTACCTTTCACAACAATCTTAGAATACCATAATGCATTATTCAAATCCATTTACACATAATATCAACTTAGTGGGAAAATTTCAAGAGTAAACATACTTCTCCAAAAAAATATATAGGCTGCAAATTACATTTCAGAATTATGCAAATGAAGTATTACTATTCTTTCCCTCTTTTACTGCTAATCACTCAATAGGGAACCAAAGTATTGTCTAAGATGTTCAAGTATGGTTTTCATACAGAAATTTCTTGAAAACCAAAAGTGAAGAATACCAGGAAACTTTGCAGCTACTGCAAATTGTCTTCCTAACTAGAAATGTTTGTAGATCTGGAACTATCTTTAAATTTTAGCAGGTTCTATCAACAGAGTCGCCACCTCTTTTCAAAGAGGACTAAACTTCAATCAGTATGAAGTTCTTTTTTCAGTTAAATTTCTTTCTCTGAGTTCCTTTCCACCGGCAAAGCACCACATATTACAAAACTGTTCAGGTTCACTGCAACAAATTCTTCTCTAGGGTTGAAATCCTTCAAACTTTGACCTAAATCAAAATGAAAAAGTGTTTGACTCTATGCACTGACTCTTAAGGTTAGATTATGCAATTAGAATTTTCTCCAATTCTCCCCAGCAGAGTCACCATTCTGTTGGTGTTTAAAAATGCAACCCAGCTAGGATTTACAATTCCCTAAGAGGTAGCCAACCTCCATTATAAAGAACCACAAAACCTAGTGGCCAATTGATAGGAAATGGAATGGATACACATTTCCCCTACACTTCAGGCTTTGTAAGACCTAGGGGGTAACCCTTTAGCAATATCAAACAATCTAGACACACAAGTAATAGGATATTGCTTAACAGATTATGTTCTCACAAAAATATGTTGAGAAACCTAAAATATCACTCAACATTGGCAAGATATTGAATGAATTTCACTAATCAGCAAGGAGAACATGACAAACACAACTGTCCAAACAATAAGGACAAGAATGATTTTACATTTAAAATTGTTTTTGAGATGCATTAAGCTGCAAGATAAATCAGTGCCAATTCTAGGCCATGGAGTCAAATACATAAGACAAATTTATCAGCAAATGGTATTCAACTAGTGGATTTAAAATTGTTGATTCTTTGCATCAACTGTTAGTGTCGTACACCAAAAATCCCACTCCTATTATCAATCAACTTCTCCTTATCAAATCCAACCTGCACACTTGAAATCACTATTATCTGCTCAAAGTATTTAACCATTTCTTTGAAATAGACCCACAAACAAATAACACAATCTCATGAAATTTGAGATAATAAACTCAAAATAATTTGTATTATTGAATTCATATGATTTAACTATACAAGTATGGCAACCAATTGAAGACATTCATGAAAATGCAAAGACATTTCATGATTTATTTGCACAAACTCGCTGTATTTGCTCATAAAATCAGAAATTACAGCTTCTAGACTCAAAATAACTTAGAGTTAACAAACCTCTATCTACCCAGCCCAATACAAAAACTCAGAACCCTTTACAATGAGAAGAGAAAAGAAGATATAGAGAATAGAAGGAAACATGAGCAACCCTAAATTCGAATCTGTTGTAGACACATGGCAACTCCATTCCCATTGATCAACAAATCTGCAAAATAATATCTCTTCTTCTTCCGTCAACAAACTTTACCTCTCAAAACAACCTTTACTCATCATTTCTCAGCAACAGAAAATCTGCCCATGTGGAGATTCTCCAAATTTCATCCAACTGCTCAAAAACACTCCTTTCTCATGTACATCTGTTTTCTGCCTTTTATTTCTGTTGCAGTAATACTTTGAAATATTCCATCTTTTACAATGCTAGAACTACACATTATAATTCTCAGCAAATAAAATATTTTTTTCAAATATTTCACCTTACTTGTATCCATTTACTCAATGTTTTAAATTTACCATTTAAAACATTTACCCTCTTTCAGTAAAATAATATTCACCAATTATATAGTGAATAAATTTATTCACCTCATGCAGCATAAAATGATTAATAAAATCATTTTCCTGTGAATATCTTATTTACTCGGTTACACTATGGAGTAAATAAATAAAATTTTACCCATACCTTTGAAAATTCTCCCAGGACCCACCTCTATTTTAACCACACACTATGCAACAATTTGAAAACTTAATTAAAATTCACCCAAAAACAAGCTCCTCCCATGCTCGCATACCTCGCACTCATTTTTCCAATACCATCACAAGTCTCGCGAGGTCCGCGAGAATGGGTTGAAATGCCCGTTTTTGCATTTTCTATGTTTTGCACTCATGGCGGCCTCCTGCTACTGGCTTTCTCCCTTTTGTTATTCATTTCTTCAGGCCCTTTCACTTGTTGCTCGCACCTCCTCCATACTTCTCATGCTCCACTTCTTTGGTCATAGACATCCTACCAAGTCTTCCCTACCTTGGCTACACCTAGTCTTCTCCTTCCTCTCCTATAGCTAGCATGGGTTTTCCTTGTACTAGTGCGGGCTCCTAAGTTTCCTGTATTGCCCGCGGGTTTCCTTCTCTCGGGCTCCTCCTCTCCAATGGTTGTGGGCTCACCATGGCTATGTGGTCTCCCCACTATTAGGCCTCTATTTTGATTGGTTACAAGCTCTCCTTGGTTCCCTGGTGGCTTCCCCCTCACCCGCAGGTTCTCACCTGTCTGCAGTGTGCACCCCTCATCCACTTTATTGGCCACGAGCTCCTATTCTTGTTGGTGTATTCTTTGTGTTGGTATGAGTTTATCTCTGTGCACATAGGCTTCCCTCCACATTGCCCATGGGTCTCCTCTGGATTCTTTCACAAGCTGGTCATGTCCCTATTGATTGCCTTCTCCTGAAAGTTTCTAAAACATTATCAAAAAATGCATTTTGTGACTCTCTATAATGGCGTCCAGCTGCACACTATGCTCACACTTTCTCCTTCCTAAGCATAGGGGTTCTCACCATTTGGATATCATTGCTTTGGTTTGAAAATCTTGGAGGTCCCTTAACACATCATTTAGTGCATGCACTGCTTTATCAAAATTTAAAAACTGAGTAGTTGTGAGAAATGCCTTAATACCATGTAGTGTATTTTTTGTCACATGAGAAATTCCCACATTGCCAATTTCATATCAAGTCGTGGTTGTACCCCTGATTCCTCAGTATTACACTACAATACTTGCTCAAGGGTGAGAGAAACAAACACTCTCATTTGACAACTCCCTAACCCACGCCTCTCTTCAATTCTTCAGAGGACAATATTAGTGCATTTGGATCACTGAGAAAATTAGATGTTTATACAAAATCAACAAACCTGAACAATATCAACCCATAAAAAGACTTGTTCTCTCAATGTCTTGCAGTTGTTCGAAAAACTTATCAGGGTTAAAAATGTTGAGGTTGTATCCAATCATATAGATGAAAATAAACCCTTCACAATGCCATAATACTCAGCTTAAGATAATCTCCTCATACCACCTACAACTTCATCATGGTTAAGCTATATAAAAATTTGAGAACGGTATTTGAAACATGCCAACCCATCACTTATCTGCTCTAGTGAGATTATATTTAAACATGGAAGCATACTATCCAAAACATATAGGTGTTCCATTCAACAGTGGTGTAATACATGTCGGGTCCACTTGTGGGTTCGGCTAATTTTTATTTTATTTTCAAACAAGTTTCAACCTCAAACGATTTGGTACTACCTTTTGAATACTTTTGAAGTTGAAAAACGAACTGGGTCTTCATTAAAATCTGCTTTGTGGCACTTTTGCAAAATGGGAAAAAGGGGTCAAGTTGCTTTAGGAATCAATCTAGGAAACCATTCAAACGACCTTGTGAAACCATAAAAACTTGCAAGCACATAGTCATTTGACCCAAAAGTATAGCGCAAAAGATGGCTCAGAGAAATCAATTATGAGGAACCGGATATTAATCAGCGAAGTTGCTCAGTTGAACCTTTCTAAAATAGCAGTTGTTCTGAACCAATTAGAACACACCCGACTACTAATTTCTAAACATAGCAAATCAACCCCTGACGAGCTGCCATCAAACATAGTGGAACATTTAGGTACCTTGACCATGTGTGCAAAAGGAATTCTCTTGAATCATCACCAGTCAAAAGTTATTGACGGTCGAAGTTGGCCTCTCAGAAAAGCTGTCAGGAATGCAGCTGCAAAACAGAACAAACTGCATTTGGTTTCAATCTGCTAATAATAGAAAATCAGACCATGAAGCTCTGCAAATTGACACCCGAGATCATTTAGGTATGGAGAATATGGAACAACATCTATTCTGACATGAGAGTGAACTGGTTGCAAAAACCAAGCTCAAACAGGAAGCTGTTTTGCAAACTGACAATCTGCAAATAGTAGATCAGTGCAAAAAACCCTCCAACTTCACTTTTTGAAATGCTATTAGAACTCATCATGGGAAGCTTAAATTTAACATGCCTACTCACATATGTCAATTGAGTATGTCTACAAATGGGTTTTGCACGACTATAAACAGGCTTTAAATTATAAGCCTCCAAAGTGGGTCAATCAGAACTGATTGTTCAGGTGCACTTCTGAAAGTGCAGAAACAAAATTTTGAAATAGGCATCTCAAATTTGCAGAATTTGAGAATGTCAACAGTGCTAAGAGAGAACCAAGGGCTGTTGCTATTGCTGATATATATAGGATCAATGGTTTGCCTCAAATTCATGGCATAAGAACTGGTGGTGTGAGCAAGTACTCCTTGATCTTGTTGAATGCCTGATCACATTTCTCATCCCATTTGTATGCTACCCTGTTATGGAGTAGATGATAATATGGATAGCCTTATCTACTAATTATGCTATCAATCGGTGGATGGAGTGGAGTCTTCCTTGTAAACCTCTTAGTTGCCTCAATGTCCTTCGTGCCATCATCTCGATAATTTCTTTAACTTTGGTAGGGTCTTTCTACATTCCTCTCATGCATATAATGTACCCTATGAACTTGCCTAATTGCACCCCAAATACACACTTCTTAGGATTGAGTCTAACCCTCTATTATTCTAGCCTATCAAAGGTGGAGCTCAGTGTTGCTATGTGATTTCAATGTTTCTTTGATTTGGCCAATATTTCATCCACATAATCTTCCCCAATTTTTTGAATCATATCATGTAATATCAGTGGCATAACTCTTTGATAGTTCGCTCCTGCATTCTTCAACCCAAATGGAATCATGTTCCAAAAGTATGCTCCCGATGGACAAGTGAAAGTTATCTTGTGTTGATCTTCTTTAGCTATCATGATCTAATTGTACCTTCAAAATCTGTCCATTAGTGATAGAATTTCATGTCCTATCATCATATCCACAATCATGTCTATGTTTGGGAGAGGGAAATCATCATTGAGACATGATTTTTTTAGATCTCTTAGGTTAGTGCAGATGCGTATGCCCCTAGTGGGATTTGAAAAAGGTGCAAGATTTGAAACCCACTCTGGATAATCAATTGGTCGTAGGAAGTCAGCATCAAGAAGCTTCTATAATTTTAATTTGACCAATAATTCTATTTGAGGATGCATCTTCTTCAGCTTTTGTATCACTATATTTTCCTCTAAATATATAGCTAGATGGTGCACCACAACTTTTGGATCAAGACTAGGCATGTAAGCATAGGTCCATTCAAATTTCACCTTTCTTTCCCTTAGGAATGCAGCAAGAAGTTCTTATTCTTCTGTCAAAAGTGATTTTGCATAGAATGTTGTGTGTGGTGTTTCTTCTGTCCCCAACTTGGCCAAATTGCACTTCTCTACAAAGACCATTGAATTATCTTGATGAATAACACTAAGATAAATATTGAATCCCCCATCATTCAATGCCTCAGAGATGTTTTCATTGTTGGATGTGTCCTTTTTCTTTACTATTTTTGGGTCTAAAAGTGCCACAAAGTGGTTTTCACTTAAAGACTTAGAGATTATTCTAAAATTTTCACTTTTGTGCCTAAGGGATTCAATATTATCCTCATAATAAGCACTTGTGTCTAGTTCAATGTTGAATCCATATTTGTGGTCCCCACAAGGTACATTATCCCACAGTCCCATGAATTTTGAGAGCGCCTCATCATTTTTTAATGTGTCCAAAACTGGTGGTCCTCGTTGGTCATAGTCTATTAGTTGGGAATATACTAGTTTTAACTAATGGGTTTCATTGTTTGACTCAAAATATATAGTGGAAATCATGAAAATGGAAGAGCCTTCAAATAACATAGGTAGGTGAGTAAGGGCATCCTTGTTGTTATCACTCCCACATACATCAGTTATATCAAAGGTAAAAAATATTAAGGGTAGATCTATGGATACTGCTAACCAAGGAGGAGCTTTGACTACTTTAATAGGGGGACTTCTTTCACATACGGTTATCCTCCAAGGTTTACATCCAAAGGCCAAGATTTTTTATGCACTTCTCAATAATGATGGGTTGTAATTGGCCATTGTTTTTTTCTCGAGACTTTCATTCTTTTTATAGGCCATGCTTAACATTAATTATAGACCTTTGTTAGCATCATCCATTGGAAGGGTGGGTACATGTCTTTCATCTTGGTATAGGAGGCTGGATATATCCTTTTCATTAACTGCCTCTTGGCATAGGTCTCCCCAACTTATGAATGGAAAGGGGTCTTCTTTGAATGATTGAGATGCTATTCTAACCAATTGTGGTTATCCATGGGCCCTAGGAGATTGAGGTAACTCTCCTATTACAAAGGAACCCTTCTTCATTTTGTAATCTCCACATTTTTTGTCTTGTATAATGACTTTGATATCAAAAATGGTGGGAATGGAAGGTGTCTCTATCTCAAAAGTGGAGGAAAGCATGGATGGGTCAACATATGGAGTCATAGGGCCTTCATCATTCTTAGGAACTTGTGGGATTTTATAATATTTGGTTTCAAGGTTCCTGCAATAAGCAAAGGGCTCAAGATCACCATGGATGTTAAACTCTTTTTTTTCAAAGGGGAATTTAACACATTGCTGAAACATGGATGCAACTACTTTCATCCCATGAATCAATGGGTTCCCTAGGAGAATATTATAAGGGAGGTCAAGATCGAGGACTTGACAAGTAGTATCCACAATGGTTGGTCCTACTTAGATAGGAAGCTAAATGGTTCCTTGAGACACTCTTTCTTGATTATCAAAAGACTGGATGGTGATACATTTTCCTTTTTCAATCATGTCTTTAGAGAATCCTAGATTCTTTATTAGCTTGATAGAAAAAATGTTCAACCATGCATCTCCATCCACCAAGACCTGCTTGACTTTATTTTTATGGACAAAGACTTTGAGATGAAGTGCATGGTTATGAGATGGTTGGGTTGGACGATCTTGGTCAAAAAAAATTCGAGACATGGCATGGTGATGTGTTTGACCATAGCTTGGAACTGAGTTGTATCAAGGTCTTTAGTTACAGAAGACTCAACAAGTTCCTTTTCTAGAATCTCCCTATTTGTAGGAAAAAATTTCAGCAACTCCATGATGGAGATCTAGGTACAGGTCTTCTTTAGTTGTTCCAAGACATTGTAACCACTGGAAACTAACTTTGAATTTGCAGGGGGTGCTCTATCTTACATGGATGGTCCAAGGATAGTGATTTTACCACCTTGTGTGGTGACTCCACACTTGGCTTTGGACCTTGGGATATGGACAATGCTTACCCATTCATCTAAAGATGTGACAACATAATCATAAACTTGGTTGACACTACCATACTTTTTTCCTTTTCCATTATTGTTTGCTTTATCATGATCTAACATTGGATTCATGTATATCTTGAGGTCTTGATTTCTAATTGATTTCCCAATGGTGATAGTCTTGTCTTCAATAAGATCTTGGATCAATATTTTGAGCCTCATGTAGCCGATTGTTGTGTGCCCCTTTATCTTTGGAAAATCACACTGGTGCTTCTCATTATAGCAGGGTGGTTTAACTTGAGGCTCCTGGTAATTTTCAATGACTGGGAGCATGATGATGTTGGCTTCAATGAGTCACTTCATGAAATATTTGATCGATTCCCCAAGCAGTGTGTACTTTCATATTGGGGGATATCGGTTTCTTATGGATGGTCTACCTTGATCATTGACATTGTTGATTGTTTGCGGGTTGGTTTATTGATGAGATGTGTTGGGTTGCAGGGTTTTTTGGGAATTATTTTGAGGTTGTCGGTATGTTTTTTTTTGTGTGTTTAGTCTTGGGGCACTAATGAAAACCTTGACATCAAAAACACCATCATTGGTAACATTTTTTTTTTTCACCCATGTCTGAGGTTTATCATTATAGATTTTTAATGGATGGTTGTCTTGATAAGTGGGTGTCCCCAATTTTGCAATGAGGTCTCTTTCAACATTAAAAGCTTTGGGGATGAATTGATCATAGGAGGTAATGCACTGCACTTTGAGATGGAAGGCCAAAGTTCCTTCAATATTTGCGATAATAGTTCTGACTTGTTCTTCAAGCATGGCCCACTTGCTTCTATTGGATTTGGATTGCCATCATTGTAAGAAGGATGCAAATATTATCCCTTATTTTTCTTGAGGTTGGACAACTCTTCTAAGCTTACATCCATGCCCATGTTGAATGAATAATTTTGCATGAAGGCATCCTCAATTTCTTGGAACTTTTTGATTCTAGGAGGAAGATGGGAGATCCATTCCATGGTTGGGCTGGCTAGAGTTCACAAGAAGAGTCACATTAGATAGGAGTTATTGTAGGAAACTTCCATACAATGTAGATGGAATTCCTTGATGTGATCTTTAGGATTTCTAGTTCCACGATACTTGTCAAATTTTGGTATCTCAAAGCCTTGTGGGAACATCTTCATCACAATGGATGAGCATAAATTCCCTTATGATTTTGGGGTCTTCCCTGATTGTATGTCCAAAACCTGTTGTGAGAGATTTTTCATTTGGGCAGAATAATCACTTTGCAGGTAAGGTGGTTGAATGAATGTGTTTTGGGTTGGTGTAGTGACTTGAATGAAAAATGGGGTGACTTGTGGACTAGGTGGTGCATTTGCAGGAGTTTGTTGTGAAGCTAATCCTTTTTTATATGATTGTAGTTTTTGTTGTGCCAACAAAGCTTTTTGTTGGTCTGTTTCTTGTTTTTGGGCTTTCTTTTATTGTTGTGTCAACAACGCTTGTTGATGGGCTTGTTGTTAAGCTACTTATTGTTGTGCTTGATATTGTTTCAAAGCTTGTTGGTAAACCCTTTGTTGTAACAAGGCTTGTGTTTGAGCTTGTTGTGCTTTATGTTGGGCTTGTGTTTGTGCTTGTGTAGCTTGTGTGGCTTGGATGGCTTGAGCAACTTGTGTGGCTTGTTGTTGTTGCAATACATCTTGTTCTTGTGCTTGGGATTGTTTTTGTTGTAGAAATGCTTTTTCTTGTGCTTAGGTAGCCTTTTGGGCTTGTTGTGTAACTTGTTGTGCATCTTGTTGTGTTTGTGCTTGTTGTGCTGTTGGTTGTGCAACTTGTGCAACTTATTGGGTTTGGAATTTTTGGAGTGCCCTTTGATAGGCTTGTTGAGCCACTTGCAACATGATGCTGTATTGGTTGGCTAAATTTAGATTTGGTGGTAGAGGTGGGGGATTTAGAATGGTATGAGATCATGTGATGAGATTTTGTTGGGGTGGCTTTTGGGGCATTTGAGTGATGACGATGGGCTGTGTGGTGGAGGGTATGGATGATGAGCTAAGTCCTCTAGAGAACACATTTTGAGCTATCTGAGATGTTGTGGATGGTGTAAGGGTTGATTAAGATGTTAGATTGGCATCACCTATTGTTGCAATATCAATTCTATTTCATGAGGATTGGGTCTACTTGGTAGATTGATTAGATTTGACTGATTTTGGATAATTAAAGGGGGTTTCCCTAAACCAAGGATTGATGTGGATGTTGATGTTAGCAGGAAAAGTGGAGGGAGGATAGGTGGTATGCTTCCTTGAGAGAGTGATGATGAGACATGAAATATTCTACCTTGTCCAAATAAACCCACTTGTTCTTCAAATACCATGGGGAGGGAGACTTGTACTTTGAGAGGGTATGTCGGTGTTGCAGAGAACGTTGATGTATTATTGGTGTCATGGAAGATGAGTGGAACATATGGATGTTTTGGGTTTTGCCGGATGGTGCTCAACATACCCAAGATGGTTTTTTCATCCAAATTTTGGTTACTCACAAGGGGGTGTGTTTGAAGATATTGGATCAATGAACTCCCCTTGGTGATCATGTGTTGGCTTGGGGCATGAGATGAGTTCAGTTGGGGGATGGGTTGAATGATTCTTTGGGAGGATGATGTGAATGATATCGGTGATATAATAAAAAGAGATTGTTCCACAGTTTTTCTTACATCATAATCAGAAGGGATTTTGGCCCCTCCCTTTGCTAATGCTAGCATGTATTGTGAAGGATTAAATCTCATCATGGTATTGACAATTTTGTGATTCTCGAGATTTTTGACGATCTCTAGGATTTCATCTTGAGTCATTCTTAAGACAGTGTTGGTGATGTCCTCCACTTGGAAACCTCCCTCTTGAGAATCTTGTGGTTGTTGAGGAAGGTTGTGTTGGGGGTTGCTACATCTGATGGGGTTCAATTTGAGTGTGGTTTGACTCAAGTCACTTGAATTAGATGTCTCTTTTTTTTGCTCCATATTTTTCATGTGTTGTGATCTAGTTTGAACCATAAAATAAGGATCAACTTTTATGTACAAAGAAGAAAATATATGTTTTTTTAAGGATCAAAGGATAGTGATGAGATAAATGAAACATGGATGGTGTGAATGATTAAACTCTTTAAGGAACCTTAAAGGGACATTGGACTTTATGAATTTTGGATTTTTTAATTTTTATTTGATTTGGATAATGAACTCATAAACCCAAAGATGTTTGGATGTTATCTTGGAATAATTTTTTTCACAAGGTGATATCTTAACTAATCATATGAAGAAGGACTAATCTACACCTACTTAGTCAAACAAGATGATTTTTGATTTGATTTAAAGGATTTTCCAAAATTCCAACATGATTGATTTTTTCCAAGATTCAAAGAGTTGTTGGTGGGATGATATTTTATTGATTCTTTGAGGGATAGATGAGAATGTTGATTTTGATCCTAGATTAGACTTAGATAGACTTCCCTTCTACAAGACCTCGGTATTGAAGAACATGCTTGTAATTCCTATGTGAGAAATGCAAACCATTTGAAGTGACTTGGGTTTTGACAATAATAAAATGAATATAATTTGGGATTGTTCTTTGAAGCACGTTTGCAAAAGTTATAAACCAATATCTCTCTAACTTAGTAAAGTGTTGAAAGATGCCCCTCATGAGTTTTTTGACTAAGATTCTTATGAAGATTTGATTTGGGAATTTTGAATTTACCGGAAATCATAGGACCAAGCACATGCGAGGTCCAATTATCTTTTATCTTGCTTATATTTGGTTCTTTTTATCACAAACACTTTCTTGTGTAGTTTTCAAACTCAAATGTATATGTCTCAATTTATTTTAATCCCACAAGGTCCATTATGTGGAAATCAAGAGAATCAAGGAAATAGTTCCCTACATTGACTTTGGGGAGAAAAAAATTAAGATGTGGGTCCAGATGTTTAGAAGCCTTCTAGGGATAAGAATCCCTAGGGACAAGGAGTAACACATGGACCTTTTCAATGGTATATGTTCTTCCCAAAGGGTTTGAAATTTTGATGATTTGTTGAATGTTTGTTTTCCAATTTTTTAGACCCAAGAAAAGTGTCTTGATTCAAGATACTACACAATCCTAGGATATAGAAAAGGAAATATTTGTTGGATTCCCACTTGGATTTCTCTAGTTGTGCTTATTCAAAGTGGATGATTAGAAGCTTGACCACAGTGGCTCCCCTCCATGACAAACACTTCTCAGGTTAGACAAGATTCAATTTCTCATGAATCTCCCATGAAAAAATCTACATTCCTACTTTGAACCACCAGTAGACGGGATGGCTTCGAAGGTTCGACCTACTAACACCAATAAATAGATAGGGATTTTGGCTTCTACATAAACAGGTTCATAATTAAGGAACCCATTCAAAAGGCCAAATGAGAGGTAAGATAAAATTATATAAATAGTATCACCTGCCTATCCATATGAGCTCCTATAATTATGAGATTTCCTCTCCATTTGAATTTGTATACCGGTTGGGAGTAGCTTGGCATTTATCTCATTAACATTTTGAATTGGTCCCTTGGGGTGAGTACATTTTCCTAGATGCAAAGAAGTGAATTTGTAGTTCGACCACCTAACACATTTAGGCAGAAGAACACACAATGCCTTTTCTTCTCACTCACATATTTCGTTTCATTTTTTAAAACCCAAATTTCAAATGTGGAGGCAATCTTTTAGACAACTTAATATCACCAAAAGACTTTTCATTCTCAAGATCGTCATGAAGCACGAGAGAAGTGCATATGCCTTTTAAATGATATTATTTTGTAAAAGAGACTACAAAACACATGTTTATTTTAGACCTCAAAGCAATAAAGGATTCTTTTTCTAGCACCAAGATGAAGTGTGAAGTTTTCTTTTTCAAAATTTAAATCTAAAACCAGCTCTAGTAAGTTCTTAAGGTTCTTTTTAACCCTTTTCTTGTTCTTTTTAAAACCCAAATGAAAATTATTTGAGTCCTAAAAACTAAAGATAACAATGTCCTTAAAAAGTGGGATTATAATTGCTCCCAAAGTTTTTAAAAAAACTTGTTACCATCATGTGATAATTCCATACAAATTCTTCTCTTTGTTTCCTCCTTCCCTTCTTGATCACATCAACCTACAAAAGCTGATTAGCCTAAAGAAAATAGACCCACAAGATAGGTTAAAAGTAAAAGGTGATCAATATAAAAATAAAATGTTGAATTAAAACTAAAAATTTGATGATTACCCCACCCCAGCATCACAATCCATGGAGGTGTCCCTATTTGGATAGGTTCAGTGATGCTCTGGTGAAGTTAGCATCACTTTATGGAGAAACAAAGACCATGATTATGTCATTGTTTCACAAGGCATCACCCTTTGGAGTTTGAAATATTGGTCCATTAGGAAAATGATAGAAGCATTTCCCTTTCAAGGAGATATAGCATTGCTATATAGTGATGATGTACTACTACCACCACTCTTTGTCTCTTACAGCATTGTTGTTTCCTGAAGGGACAATTTCTTTTTTTAAATTATAGAATTTTGACCAAAAAAGTGTTTATTTTGAAAGGTGAGCCCTGCTTCTAGTGCCAAAATTTGAATGGTTGGTCTAGACCTACTAAAAAATCATCAAAAAACCCAATATTAGTCATTAAATAAGTCTAAAACAATCATTCCCCATGGTGAATGATGTGGAAAGTATCCCTTTCCCAATTGCTTGATGAACCTTGGTCAATATTGTTTATGATTGTGCTCCTTGATGAAAATTTGACCATAACCTATCAAAGATTGATAAAATGTTATGAAAACCTTGATGAGCAATGGATGAACTTGTATAAAATTTGTAGATAATGACTTTGCCTAAAATTGTGGATCCCAAATAAATAGAGAAGCTCTATATTTATAGGAAAGAAGGATGGAGGAATGAGAAACATGAAGGGTGTGGGATTAAATATGAACCAATAAAAATGTGCCACTTGTCAAGATGTTATTGTAGAGAGCTGGAGCACATTTGTAAATTTGAATTTTAAAACATGGCTAGTGGAGGAAGATTTGAAAGAGGAGTTAATGTCACTTGGCTCAAGAAAAAGGACTTGTAAGAGACTTAAATACCATGTTTATGGACAAGTCCTTTTGGGAGGGAGATTTCAAATTGGAGGAATATTCCAATGATATTCCTTTTTGAATGAAAATAAAATAATTTATAAATCAATTAGATTGATTTACATGTGTAAGTTGCAAAATCTAGAGGATTTGATGGATTAGAGTTAGAGTTAATTAGGATCTAGTTAACTTAGATGGAGAGTAGTTTATTTGACATTTTACTTAGATTTTTGGGTTCATTTAAATCAAATGAGAGGAATAATGGATATTAAATTTAACTAAATAAATTTTGATTTATTTAATTAAAAGGGATGATGTTAGATTTAATCAAATAAGGATGATTTATTTAATCAAAAGGGGAAATATGATTTAACCAAATAAAATGATTTATTTAATGAAAAGAGGAACATTAGAAATTATTAAATAAAGTGCTTTATTTAATTGAAAGAAGATAATGATTATAAGAGGAAATTTGATGAATTAATTAAATAATTATTATTCAATTAATTGGTTAGTAAAGAAGTGATTCAAGAAGAAATGATGTTAGTGAATTAGGATCGAGTGCATGATATCAATTAGGATAATTTGAATGTCTACAATAAGGAGAGATAGAACAAAGGTATAATATGAAGATTGGAGGAGATATACAAGTCTAAAAGAAGAGTAGATTGAGAGAGATGGAGAAACACATCTACATTTAGTGAAATATGGAAACTACAACAAAGGGAATATAAATTAAAATAAGTCTCATTGACAAGAAAATAACTAGGGAAGTGAAATTAAATATAATTATTAATCTATATAATCCTGCAAGAATGATTATTAGGAAAAATAATATATATCTATATGAAATACATGCATATAAATGTATTAAATGAATATACAATAATAATAATGCAACAATTATTGAGCATTATATTTTGTTATGTTTCTTTAATATGAATATGAATAACATATTCTTATGTAGTTGATTTAGACTAACAATATCCTCTGAACATTAAGTGCAGATCAAAACTTAGGAGGATACATCATCGATCAAAGAGAAGAGACATACAGATAAAAAAGATAAGAGAATCAGACTCATGTATCACAATAGATTATTTTCGTTGGATATATGTACATAAGTAGGATTATATCATATCTATCCTATATTCAAGTGTATTTTTGTCATTTATTGTATTTTCCCTACAAGTATAGTCTTGCATAAGAAAGGAATATTAAATGTATTGTTGCACACAATTATTTACCTATGTATGCATATTATTTATAAGATAATAAAGTAGTATTTTTTATGTTGAAACAAAATTATGTGAACTATCTAAAATCTAACCTATGGGAAGGGCCCAAGGTGTAGTAGTAGAGGCCAAAATCCCACTTACGAGGTCCACCCAATTCCTCAAGAAAGTAGGGTCAGGGTGGAGAGGTCAAGAGCTAGAAAATCGCACTCGTAGCCTCCACCCAATCCCACATGATGGAAAGAGTCTTTAAGGGTCATGGAATTCATGCAAAAATAAATTACAATTCACCAAGGGGGAGGGTTTTTGTATACACCCTCTTAAGCTTAGCACATGGCTTTGAGTAGACCTATCATGTCCCTTATCCCAACTTCCACATTTGTTGCAGTATTGATAAGCTATGAATGTGATTCAATTGTCTAACCCTAACAAGCATACATACATATTTATGAATATTTTTCATGTGGTGAATATAATATCCAATCGAAGTTTACATCATAAAGTAAAATTTTATTTAATAAGGTGAAAACCCTAAACTTAATTTGTTGCAATTTGTGATCAATAGGAAAATTCTAGGGAAAATCGGGATAGGGAACATTATGCTCTTATAATTTAATTAATATTTCTTCAATAATTGATAGATTCCCTCCTCTAAATGACCCCCTTCATCTTCTTCCTCCTGTTCCCATAAATATTTCTATTCATTTAATAATCATATTTTCCCAAATTCCCTATCATCTTGTTCACATAAAACACATAATTGATCATGACATTAATTTAAATTCTCCTAGTACTATAGATTCCTCTTTCTCTTCCCATAAACTTGTTAAATGTTATATGGAAAAGGGTTCAAGATATTAGCACACTCTATATATAATGGAAAATACCTTTACCTAATGTAGATAATATTACTTAAAAAAATATGCTCCTCAAATAGATCACCAAGTTGATGCATGAAATATATAGATCACTTTTATATTTTTCCTAATATATAATTCATGAATGGATTTTATCTCAACAAATTTTTCTTCTTTCTTAATTGTCAAAAGAAGCATAAAAATATAGCCTATAATTGGATAGCAATCAAATTTCATGCTCAATCACCTATTTTGAGCTAGCCCCCATATGAGATATTATAGACTATTTCTGTATATATTTTAGTTTGTATTTCATGATTGGTTTTTCTATCATAGTAAATTTCTCTTCTTTCTTACCACTTAGAATGAGAAACAAAAACTAGCCATTGGCATTGGTTAAGTGTTGATATTTTATTACACTTTTAATGAAAAATTTATATTTTCCCTCATATGGCTTTATCATATGTTATTAACCTCCTTTGGAGATATCCTATACTTATTTTTATTTCTATATAATATGTCATTTTTTATAAAGATAGGGTCTTCCAAAAAATACTCCAAACACATCCAATGAGATGATATCAAAACCCACCTCATCATTTAAGACTATGGTGGGTAAAATTAATCACACATTAGATTTTAAATAAATTCTTAAAAAATGTATCCAACCCAAATGGTATGGACTCATTTGTCTCCTAGTTTATAATTCAAGCTCATAGAGACTAGAATTACATAAATAATTTTTTCTTTAAAATAAATTTAAATTCAACTATCAAACTTTATTCCATTGAGTTGTACCTTGAATATAATATTTTTATCATCATATTCTCAAACTAAGAATCATACGTACTATTTGAAGTAACTTTCCTTAGGTTGGAACATGAAAATAAATCATTTAAGTTGAAGGTGCACACAATATTGCTCACCTTAGATTCTTACAAGATATATTTTTTTAGATGAAGATTTTAATGTGACTATTTTTGGTGTCATTCTTTGATACAATATTTTAAAAAAATGATTTCCCTTTGTATCCTTTGTGTTTGTAGTGTTCATTTCTTTATTCAATGCTCATTTCCTTATTTAAATATTGACTTTTTATTTTGTCTTACATTGGTAATTTTGTTAGTAAGAAGTGGTTGTCTTGATTTCCATATCAATATAGTGTTTAGGGTTTAGGTTTTAGGTTTTAAGGTTTATGGTTTACATTTTAGGGTTTTTGGTTTATATTTTAGGAGTTAGGGTTCTTGTTTTTAGGTGTAGGCTCTAGGTTTCAATTTATTGTACATGTATATAAATTATTTTGAATAATATATTTGGAAATATAATTAAAAAGATATATAATTCAACTTAATTAAAACAATTAAAATAAACAAAAATACAAAACATAAAATTAAAAACCTTAAATGTTACATTATATAATTATATTTCAAACCATAATTACAAACGAAAAAATCTTAAATATATAAAAAAAACACCAACACTAACCTAGAGGTTTTTGAGATCAAATGCATCACAAGGAGGAGGTGGTAGGTTAAATTTTGTGGTGTATAGTACTATAGAAACATGCCCCCATTCTCCTTTGGTCACTATCATTCACCACAAAAGTTGAATGTGAAAATGAACCAATAGTCAGTTTAAATAAATAAATAAATACCTTTTTGAAATGAGTGTATGTTTTATAATGGGTAAATATGTACCTGTTTAGTAGTAGGCACTCAAAGTGGAATGGGTACTCATTCGAATTTGGGCTTGTGTACCCATTTTTTTAAAAATTAGTACCCATTCATTTCAACATTTTTATTACCAAATTATTCCCTCTCCATGGACCAAACCTTTTTCTTTTACCCTTATTATAGAGGGACCCTACATGACCTCATAAATTCGAACAAAAAAATATAAGTGCCACGATTTAAAAGAAATAAATCATCTAAGTGGAAAAATAGACCCTTTTTAATGCATAGGACAATTCATTGGGGGGTAAATTAGTTGTATAGTTTTAAAATATAAAAAACCCTCATTAACATTCACATATGCCTTAGTTCTTAAATCCTTATCCACCATTAAAACCTTAACATATATTAATAGAATGTAAACATGTAAATAATTAATGAAAACACATCAAACACATTAGAACACTAGATCTATGTTGAAAACCCAAGGGAAAAACCATAGTGAGGATTAGCTCACTAATATATGAATTGAAACACTGAATACAATGAGGCTCACTACCGAGAAAGATAAATAAATTCTCATTGTTAGTGGCTAACTACCAATGGAATAATTGTCTACAAGAAAAAATAGAAGAATGGGTGGATCACTTCCAACTTGAACTACTAACAATGCATATCTCATATGTTGAAGGTAAAATTCCACTAAAGCATAAACAACTCATCAAATAGACTAAAATACAGACACCTTTTGATCACTACATTAGAAATTCATTAGCATTAAGGCTCACACTTTGATCATCATACATAATCACATTCACATAATCCACAAAAAAAATCTCCTTGTATTTATACTCTTTGCGACCTAAAACAATATCAATCAGGTCATCCTTAAGTATGCATATACACCTCAACCATGGAACACAAAATATGTCTACACTAAGAAATTCCAGAATATAAAAAATTAATGCAAATCACAATATTACTTAATTAGGACCCAAATCTATACAAACATGCTTCCTCAGAATATAATTTGTTGGAACACAACAATCTAATGAGAGTGGGGGTAAATTAGTAGACCACTTAAAACTAATTCCTTTTAACTCAAAATAATTTGTGTAGATTACTTCCTTAAGCCCTTAACATAGATATACCAAAAATATAGAGAGATAACCATGCACACACACAAAACATTACATAACACATGATATATGTGGAAAAATTAAGATGGGAAAAACCACATTGGGAAACATTGCTAGGATCTACTGTCCTAATCCAGCCTCACAATAAAATCCTCTATTACAAATTTTAAGGGAGACAACCCTAAGGAGAAACCAATATCCTTATTTGGGAGTGAAAAATATAAGGAAACACTAACTCCCTACACTAATCACCAACTCAATTCTTGAATGAAAATATTACTAATTGTTCTATTGAACACAATTCAATGTTGCAACTTACTTTTCAACTACACAAAACTTTGTTTCCCTCTTTGCAAATCACTCTTTTCCATTGTTGTTGCAATCTCAAAAACACATCCCCCTACTCTTCTCTTCTCTACTCTTTCTTCTCTACACTCCCTTCTACTCTTAGAACATTATTTATTTTATCTTGTTTCACTGCACCTCTACACCTTGAGTGCAAAAAACTAGAAGATATTATGTATTATAGTCTAGGATCCATTTGCATTCTTTGTTCCACTTTGATACACCTTGAATGTTAACCTAGATAAGATATTTTATTTGGGTTCTACTCATACAAGATGTGAATACTCTATCTGTTTCACTATCCTCTCTCTTCACATGCTTCTTTTGCAGACTCAACACTTAGACAATTACTTAATTGTCTCTTTTTACTTGAATCCACTGATCTACAATTGATTCCTAGAGATCCTCACACCTATCTAGAACCCTCTATCAGAGGTTCCTTCACCCGCTATCTTCACTAGTAAGCTTTCTATTCATCTCGAGTTGTGCACCACCATCCAACTCATCATTCATACATCTAATAGGGTTTACAAGATATCTTACTCAACATCACACCTCTACATTGAGCCTTGCAAAATTTAATTTGGATATAGAGAGTTTGCTAAGAATAACAACCTGAAACACCCTAGAATCAATTAAGAATTAAATTAGTTCCTCTAACTATATGATCTATTTATACTCTCCATCTCCCTTACAAGTTGTCATTTCTTTGATGATCAAATCTTCACCGACATTGGTCATAGATACAATTGGAAAATTAATTCTTTCATCTACATTAGCTACGAGTCAAAACCATATTTACATGGACTTAGTCATTGTGTATCTTCACCTTTGAGTCTAGGTCTTCAATCACCTATCTTCGCACCATGATCTAGTGTTCCTTGCTCATCGTCGTATCTTTAAAATATTACCATTAGATAAATGGTCTTTAAATATCCATCATAGATCTTGTCCATCATATATCACTCTAACTCTTGAGTCACCACCATTTACTCTTGTAATGTGATAAACCTCAATTATGGACATTAGATCATTTTCTTTTAAATGTGTTCCATTGATCTTTACTGACTAGCAATCACTATTGGATCAATTAGCAATCGATTTTCACCATTCCCATTATAGTACTGGCCAAGGACATGGTCCCATAGAATCCTAGGGGATTGGTGGGCTACTACCACCTACTCACCTTTTTCATCATCTTCTTCCATGTCACACTTTCTTTTGTTCATCACTCATCATGAAAACCATCCTATTTCTTTGCTTCACAATAGCGATGTGAAGCGACCAAGCGATATGTCACCACATGTCTATTGGACCCAAAATCAAAGTTTCAAAGGGACCAATCATTTCATCCTATTGATATTCTTCCTTCTATCTTATGAGGTGATTTCACATCTGCACCATCTGATCAACCTTGTTCAATCTACACCGTTGATTAACCTATCACCACCATGTATCCTCCACATCATTTCCACATGTCATATCCTTATTTTATAATCCTTCACCATCTTTCTCCACACATCACTATCCACCATTATCCTATTGAGTCCCACCAAGGTCTTCACCATGAATCCATTGTGTTGAGGGGACATCAAAATAACTCTCTCTGATATGGCATTATCTCTTCTGTGAAGTTGTATCAAAATTTTGAAGATACATTGAAGCAACTCACACCAATATAAGAATGTCTTGCTAATATTCCTTGTTGCTTCCATTGGGTTGTCTCTACTGCCTATGTGTCATCCTTGTCATCATCATGTAGCTAAGTCACTAGTGCAACTTCATATACCAACCAAACACCTCTTACCATATGTCCTACTAATGTCATCCTTCATTACTGTTTAGTCCCACCTTATCACCATGTCAAAGAGACCAATCAAAAATTCTCACCAATATTCATCTATCTTCTTGATGAACCTTATTCATGTCATTCTCCACTAACTCTTGCTGCCATTGTTATGTCAAAGATACTCTTGAGACTATCTCACCGAGATTCCACTATCACCTCGATGTTGCTTCATCATTCCATCAAAGAGAACCAAAATAACTCCTACCAATGTGATGAAGTCTCTTTGATAAATGTTAATCATCACTTGTTCAATCACAACCATTGATCAAGTTCACAACTCATAGCCCTAGTCAATGCAGCCACTTGCTACCACCAATCAATCATGACATCACCTTCCTTTATCACCTTTTACTTAATTTGGTCCCACTAGACTCACTGTGAGAACCATTTGACCTCCAAGGCTTGATCTCCACCATTTATCAAGCTTTATTTTTCTGTCAAAAGGACTTTGAAGTGTCTCCTCCCAAAATGTTGGCATCTCTGCGATATGAACACATAGAAAAATATTTCATTTACAACTTAGGAAATATTACATTAGCTAAATATTTGTTAGGCTAGTAATATCTAGGTGAAGTGGTCGATTTCCCATGACTTCAAAGACATAAGTTGTAACTTATGCAATTGGTAACCTATGATAGGTAGTCAACATCAAAATAGAAATTCTAATTAAGCACCATGACTGTTATCCTAGGTCTAGTTGATAAACCCTAAAACCTACCTGAGAGAACATGTAATTCTATTTTGAGCACACCATGCATCATCTATATTTGCAACATACATTTTAGAGAAACTCAAAAAAACCCACATCAAATCTCCACTTTGTTTTCAGCTTCAAACACCTAGAAGAACCTTCTACAAGATCATGTAAATATTGCATGACAATAATGCAACATTTTAGAATTATGTTTCTTTCACTAGCACTTTAAACAACCTCTTCTAGACATTGATCCACTAGTCTTCATGGCATCCAAGCACACCACTGAACTAATTTTTTGCATCAATGACACCTTTTGTCATCAACCACCAATTTTACATTTAGGATCAATTCCATCTCACTTCTGATCTCTTCTTTGAAATCAATGACACTCTTACATTAATGCCAACATCCTCCTTTAGAGGATCAAAACTATTACATGTCTAATATCTCCTTTTGACATCAATGAAAACAATATGCTAACATAATTATCCTCCAAAATCAACACTAGCACACTAGATCGACCAATCCTAAAATAACACTAACAAGAAAATCTAAACACACCTCTCCAGGTCTGATAACATCTCAAGGAACCTCCTCCTCTAAGTTTGAATTTCTATGTGCATGGTGGACTCTATCTTGGGGGTATCCAATGGTCCCCCCTACCCCCCTGACCTATGCTCCTCTCCCTTGGGCCCGTGTTTAATGAGTACCACCCCTGCAGGGTCAATGCTTTCATCTTCGAGATTTTTGAAGACTTTGGCGTCTCTGGGCGAATCTTCTGTATCAGCGGTGAAGATCCCTCTGACTGTCAGTTGGAAGGATGTGCTTTCTAATGAAAAAGAAGTATCCTCCTTATTTTAGTCTACACTTGAGATTGTCTCGAACTCTGGTGTTGTGTTCTACATTCCTAATTTGATCAGTGACAGGATCCTCTCCTCCATGGATAATTTTGTAGTGGGGAGATTTCTTTCTTTTCATCCAATGGTGGATATGGCTTGTAAATGGGTTGTGGCGAAGTGGCACCTTAAGGGTAGTGTGGAGATTTGTGCTATGGCTGGTGGTATTTTCCTGTTTAGATTCACCACAATGGAGGACATGGTGACTACTCTGTCATCGGGTCCATGTGTTTTTGGGAATCACAGCCTAACTTTGTGCAAGTGGAAACCTGGTTTCGACCATCCTACGATCTAAATAAGTCAACTTCTATTTGGGTAAGGCTCCCAAGTTTGCCTTTGGAGTTTTGGGATGATGCCATCTTCAAAGCCATTGGGGACTCATTGGGTCAAATTTTTACCACAGATTCTATCACAAAAATGAAATCCAGGTTAGTCTTCATGAGATTCTGTGTCAATATTTGCGTTGGTAAAATCCTACCAAACTCTATTAAGCTATGTTCTAAGCTGGGCAGTTGGATTCAACCTATGTGTTACGAGAATGTCATGGTATACTTTCAAAAGTGTGCCAAAGCTAGGCATCTAATCTATGATTGTAAATCTACAGTTAGTCGGGAGTTTAAGGACAATGTGATAAATCCAACTACCCTGGCTGAGACTGTTTTGAGTCCACCGAGTGACTCTTGGGTTGCTCCCCTAGGTGTTGATCAGTCACTTGAAAATCCTCCACATCCACCCTCCCTTGTTGGTCCACCTTCTGAAATAACTAACCCTTGTGACTCATTAGAGTCGGCTGCTAAACCCCTACCTATCCTTTTGCCTTAGGACCTTGGCTCTTCGATTGTTGATCCCCTATTTGAAGGGCTCTTTGGTGGGTTTCCTATTCCTGGCGCTTCGTATTTTGACCCTCTATTTAAGGTTATCACTTTGGGGACCTATGAGGCCTTGATTGAGGATGGTGAGATCTGGGAGGAAGAGAGCTCTGGTATGATTGATGAATCTACTAAAAGTTTAGGGAGTTTGAAGCTTGAGAAAGCTAGGGATGAAGGGTTTTGGATAACGCCCAAGAAGAAAGGAAGAAAGAAGAAGGTAGATGTAGGAGGGGAATCTAAGCTAGGGATACCTTCTCATAGATACACTAGAACAAGAGAAATGACAAATGAGATTTCCCTAGGAAAGCAGAGGGCATTGGATGTGTCCTAAAAAAAAGGTCAGAAATGAGAATTATGTCATTGAATGTTCATGGGCTCAATAGCTCACACAAACAACATGCTCTAAAAGAATATATAGTGGACAATAAGATTGATGTTTTCCTTTTTCAAGAAACCAAATTGTTGATGGTTAATTTTGATAAAATTGCTAACTTTTTCTGGCCTAATGCTTCCTATGTCTATACTGATGTCGAGGGAGCTTCAGGCAATTTGGCAATGCTTTAGAACCCATCTCATTTGTAGGGTTCTAAAATATTTCACTGTAAAAGTAGTGTAGGGGTTTCATTCTCTTATCTGGTGAAGCTTGGTCTATATTTAATATATATGCTCCTAATCAGAGGAACACGAGAAGTATTCTATAGAATAACATGGTGGCTAAGATTAATCTGGATAAGGGAGGTCATTGGCTTGTTGCTAGAGATTTTAACTCCCTCCTCTTTCCACTGAGAAAATTCATGGCCTTCTAGATTACTTTGACAGCATATCTGATCTGGTTAATTTTTCAATTCTTTAGATTTAGTTGATATTGAGCTACTAGGCCAGAATTACACTTGGTCTAATAGAAGGGTTGGTGGTAACCTAATTCAGTTTCAGCTTGACTGCTTCCTCTAATCTCCCCATTGGACTAATGTCTTAGATTTCAATCTAATAACCTTGCCCAAGATGGTCTCTGACCATAATACTCTTCTGCTGACCATTAATATTCGTCTTGTTGTTGGTTCCTTTCCTTTTCTCTTTGAAATAATGTGGAATGCTCATCCCGATTTAAAAAATAAAATTTATGAGTGGTGGAATATTCTTATCCAAGGATCCCCTATGTATAGGATCTTCTTTAAGCTTAAACATATCAAAAATATGGTCAAAGGATGGAACAAGAATGTGTTTGGGGATGTTTTCCAAAGGAAAAAACTACTTGAAGGAAAGTTAAGGAACTTACAGAAAAATATGGATGATGGGGATGATAGTCAGCAGACTCACATCCAAGAACGAGAAGCAAGAATGGAATGAGAACAGGTTTTAAAAAGTGAGGAGGTCTTTTGGAAGCAAAAATCTAGGGTCCAATGGCTGAAGAAAGGAGATAGGAATACCTCCTTTTTTCATGTTTCTTCTATCAAGCATAGGAAAAGGAATCAAATTTCTAAACTAACTAATGCCACTGGGGAGGTAATTTCAAATCAAAATCAAATTGGCCTCTATGTGGTTAACTATTTTCAGGAGGCTTATTCGGCCCCAACTAAGGCACCCAATCTAGCTTTGGACTATGTGATTCTCCAGCATCTTCTTGCCTCTACCTCCCAAGAAGATAATTTGGGAATCCTTAGGACTATTTCTATGGAAGAAGTTTGTCTAGCCACCTTTAGCATGGGGAATTTCAAAGCTCTGGAGCCTGATGGATTCCCTCCTGCTTTTTTTCAAATTTTCTAGGATACTGTGGGTGGGGACCTTGTGCTTGCAGCCACATATTTCTTCAAATTTGGTAGGATCCTCAAACAATTGATCCACACTTTCATTTCTCTTATCCCCAAGATAATTGAGCCTCTTTCTATTATTAACTTCCGACCTATTAGCCTTTGTAACACCTTTTATAAGATCATTTCTAAGATCCTTGTTAACCACATCAAACCTCTTTTCGATAAAATCTTCAATCACACTCAAAAGGAGTTTGTCCCTAGGTGACAAATTCTTGATGCCACTTTGACAACCCATGAACTTCTCCACTCAATGGATAGATGTAACAATGTAGGGATAGCTCTCAAGCTTGATATTTCCAAAGCTTATGATAAAGTGTTATGGGACTCCATCTTTAAGGTCTTAGCTAAGTTTGGCTTTAACAGTTTGGTCATCAAACTCATTATGGAATGTGTTAGCACTGTCAAGTTCTCGTTTATTATTAATGGATCCCCCTATGGGTTCTTCTCTGCTAGTAGAGGGTTCAGACAAGGATACCCCCTATCCCCCTATCTTTTCATTATGATTGTTGATGTACTCAATAAGAATTTCATGGGTCTGCTATCAAAGGGCTACATTTTGGGTGTTAGAGCGACTTCCTCTCTAGATCCGATTGTCGTGCAGCAATTTGTGGATGATACCTTTCTATTTGGGAAGGTCTTTGTGGTGGAAGCTAGGAAATGGAAAGCTTGTCTTAACAACTATGCCTCTTGCTCTGGTCAAAGCATCAATTACAATAGGAGCAAGATTTTTTTCTTTAACTACATGCCTAATTTGAAAAATAGGGTGACTGCAATTCTGGGATGTGTTGGTGATTCTCTCTTGTCGATGTATCTTGGGCTCCCCCTCATGGTTAAGGAGGTTCCCATATAGTTCTAGAACTTGATTCTTGAAAGGATTCAAAGGAAATTGGCTTGGTGGAAGGGATTTATGCTAAGCCATGCTGGAAAACTCCAACTTCTCACTGTAGCTATCCAAAGTATCCCCACTTACTTTCTTTCCATTTTTAAGATGCCTAAGTACATTGTTGATAAATTTGAAAGAATTCAAAGGAATTTCCTATGATCTAGTACTGAGGAAAAGAATAAATTCGCTTTGGTGAAATGGGAAAGGGTTTGTCAGGCTAAAATTTGTGGTTGGCTTCGAATTAGGAAGATTGTCAATTCTAACAGGGCTCTGATGGCCAATGTTGGTTGGGACCAGTTAAGGAACACTAAGGACTGGTGTAAAATTCTGAATTCCAAATATCTCTAGAATAGGCCCTCGATTGATTGTCTTCCGGAGCCTCACCGCCAGGGCTCTGTTGTTTGGAAGAGCATTTGCATCATACAAGGCCTATTAAAGAAAGGGATTAAATGGAAAATGGGCAATGGGATTAGAATCAGGTTCTGGGAAGATACTTGGCTAGTTGACTCCTCTCTAGCTTGCTCTAACTTTGGGGCGGTGATGGGAGCGCCTCAGAGATTCTTTGGCATACATATTAGTGACTATGTGTCTAGACCACCCAAAGCTAGGATTTGGAAGGATCTCACACTTTGTCACCCCCATTCTCATGAACTTTGTTGTCTAGCTCAATCCCTTCAGGTGATTCTTTCCAGCACTAGATTTCCATCCTATGATAGGGACGATGAGTATTTTTGGACTTTAAATAAACAAGGGGATCTCTCTGTGTGGTCAGCTTACAGACTGCTGACTAATGAAAATTTTGTTGAGGAACCTTGGAAGAAGGTTTGGAATTGCCACATGATCCCTACAATTAATTTTTTGTGGTGGATGGTTTGTCATAATAGGATTCTAAACTAGGACAATTTAAAGATTCAGGGTTTTTTTTTTCCCAATAGATGTTTTCTTTGCAAGAAAGGGGAGGAATTTGTCAGTCATCTTTTATTACACTTCTCGTTTGCTACCGAAGTTTGGGGGATGGATTTTGAGAAACTTGATCTCCCTTGGGTTATGAGCAAGGATCTTTTATCATTCATTGTAGGTTGGTATGGCCCGTTCTCCCACCCTCTGTCTGGTGAAATTTGGAAGCAGGTCCCTCTTGTCTTAGGATGGTGTTTATGGAAGGAGAGGAATAACACGGTCTTCAAGAATCTTGAGAGGAGTCCCAAGGAGGTTTTTGGCATTGGTGTTAGGATCATTGAGGAGAATATCTCTCTTTAATGGGAAAACCCTAGAGAAGGGTCCATTAGAGTTTGAAATTAAAATGGCTAAGGAGTGGCACTAGGATTTAAAGGTTAATTCCTTTGATAATTCAAAACTTTTAGCAAGAAAAAATACTAAATGGGAGCCTCTAGATAGAGGATGGTTTAAAATTAATTTTTATGGGACTACTAAGGGAAACCCAAGGAGGGAAATTATTGGTCGAGTTATCAGAGATTCTATGGGAGCACTAGTGGCAGGATTTGTTGGACAGATTGGGTTTCAGTCTACTTTAGTGGCAGAGGCTCATGCGCTACTAATGGGCCTCAAAATTGTTGTTTCTCTAAGTATTTCTTATCTTCACATTAAGGGAGACTCTAAGTCGATTACAGATGCTGTGAATAAAGGTAGATTAATTGGTTGGAATACTAAGGATATTTTGTTGGATGTTAGTTTCCTTTCTTCCAAATTTAGGGATAAAAAGGTAACTCATATCTTTAGAAAAGGAAACCATGTGGTGGATGCCTTGGATAATCTTGGCTCGAGATGGGATTCTACTAAATGTTGGAGGAAAAAGGAAAGGTTACTGCCAAATATTTAAGCATTAATCATGCGGGAACAAAGTTGCTATGGTTTGTAATGCTTTTAAATCTTGGGATGACGGGAGCTAAATGGGGGGCCCACTGGATTTTTTGGGGTATCTGGTGGATGAGTGTCAACATGGAAATGGTGTATAGGTGGAGGTTTCCTATAAAATATCTTCATGTGTGGGGCATGAAAAGGAGGATCCACATTTTTTTCCTTTGGACTTGGTGGATGCAGTTGGGTTCTAAGGTTATAGTGATGTGGTGGGGTCGGGACTTAAAAGATGGTTACAAGTATAATCGTGGTGGCTTGATGAAGGATAGTTGGAAGGACATGACTTCATTAAATCTATGGAGCCATACTGTGCGATCTATTCTCTTGGGGATTGTGGGATTTCCCATTGTTTCTCCTCCTTGTATCTAGTGGAGCGAGTGTATTTATAATGATTTAACTATTCATGATGGGAGATGGCCTCCTTCTAGGGGCTTCGAGCCGGTTAGTTTAGCGTGGGACTCTTTTGGCTCCATTTGGATGCTGTCTAAAATTAGATATTTAGCCTTTCTGCATGGCTTTTTGTGTATTCACTACATGTCTTCCAATTCTTGCCTTCTTGGTCGTAATCATAAATTCATTAAATTTAGTGTCAAATCACCCTGTGGTGATTTTCCCTTCCACGTGTGTGACCTGTACGTGGGTGTTATTATCCTTTTTTGTATACCTTGCCTTAACAATCACATTGTGACTATCATTCGCGGCTACTGCAATTGGCATTTTTCGCAATTTCTTATGTTTTCCGTGCAGGTTGGTAGTATGGGTGGTGAGTAGGTTAGGACTGAACTTGACAATTGTGAGGATTTTTAGAACAACCCTTTGGTCTGGCACATTTGTGTGGAGGGTGGCATTGCTCCACTTATGGAGTGCTTGGTTTGTCATGATCCTATCTTATCAGGTCAGTTTTCCAGTTCGTGGAAGGACCACTAGGTCTCCATTGGTGGTATATCATTTCAAATTAGAGAGGAATTCATTGAGTAGGCGATGGGGTTACTATGTTCTAGGAAAAAATACCCCAAACACACCAAGAAACTGAATCATGAAAGATTCAAATTATTTTTCAGAGGTGAGGAGGCCTTGATGCAGAATCAATCGAGGTTTGAGAGGGATGCTCTCCCGAAGCCCTGGGATCAGGTGTGCATGGCGTTGATGAAGTATTTTACTTTGGAAGGTAGGTTTAAAACTTATTTCTTTTACAATTTCCCTTTGTTAAATCATCTAAGACATAAAATGCTGCTCAACTTCCCATTTTTTCTTTTAATGGACCTTGAAAACTCTGTCGACAAGTGCAAAGAGTCGGCCTATTGTAACCCCTATGATCTCCCACCACTCCCACTCCATCAGGGGCTTATTTTGGGACTATATCACTTTCATCTGGCTCTTTTTCCACCTAAAGCCATCATGACAGTCTGCATTGAGAACATTGAACCCCTTTCAACTGTGCAAGTTTCCCCGGCCAAGTCTAAAAGCCCTCCTAGGAATTCTAATTTAGGGCTTGTGGGGAATCCTAAAGCCAAAATTACCACCAAAAAACCTAAGGGTGGGATGGGCAAGGCCCATGCTAGAGCGGTGGAAGGAATCTATGAATTAATAGCCACTTAGGCAGACTCGACCTACAAGGCCACTTCAACAAAAAAAGGTAAGGAAAAAATTATGCTAGCCCCGATGCCTAAGGATGGAAAGGGCAAGAATTTTGTTAAGAAAGACTCTAAAGGTGATAAAATTGTGGGGACCACTGAGACTATGGGTGGGGAAAATGCCAAGAGGAGATCGGGGAGGCTGGCTAAGAACAACAAAAAGAGGTTGATTATTTAAGACTCTGAGGAGGAGTAGTCTGACAACAAAGGTTACAAGGAAGAAGAATCTAAAGATGAGGAGGAAGATAATGTGAAGAGGCCCCAGTTTAATCAAGTGGAAAACAAGCTTCCTATTGATGGCTTGCCTCCCACTCTTTGCATCCCCTAGTGGATGAGCCTGGTGATATTCAGAGGTCTATGGACTTCGAGGTGGACTCAGGCGCTGTGGTGAAGAGAATGGACACTCTTGACAAAAGGTTTCGGTGGTTAACCCACTTCACCATGAATTTGGGCCACTTTTTCATGAGCACCTTGTTTAATTGTATAAAGGAGGAGATGGTAGGAAACAATAGCCAGGAGAACAAAGAATGGGTGGGTGATGCGGTGGTGAACCTCTTGATTAAAAACTAGGACAATGCCAGTTAGCTGCTCCATGTGCTCGTCTATCAGTTGTTTCTCTACGATCACTGTGCTGCCTTTGGGTTGTTTATGCTTTCATCTATTATGTTTTCTATTTAGTCTTGTTCTTTTTTGGCTCTAATGGCTCATTGTGAAGGGTATGAGGCCCTGAAAATGCTTCTTAACTTTTCAAAAACATCTCATGGACCATAAAAAACACTCTAATGTATCCATACAACATCTCATAATATTCAAGCATCATTAGAATATTCTACACAACTACTATAACCACCTAAAACTCAAGAAAAATTTCATTCTATGTAGCCAAACATGTTGGCATAAACATCCAACACTCCAGACAACATTGTAGAAAAAATCAACACCTAAAAACTCAAGGGGAGGTAGATATAAACATTATAAGAATGTTCCTAGATCCACAACATAAAAAATTTCACTATAAATAAATACGAAGCAATCTCATTTCTCCTAGACACCATATTTTAATAAACATAAATATTGTCAAACACATCATCTAGTGAAAAATGATCCAAGACTCGAAACTTTGGATATAATACCTCTCGATACCTCTGATCATCGAGTCTAAATCACATAAGCATATCTTCAACCATGAATAAATGTGGAGAAAAACACTGAACACCACTCTATCATACTGAACTTTCAAATTTTCTCAAAAGAACTTGGAAACCAAGTGAAGATTTTTTATTAGCAATATTACTAACATATCTACAACACATCTAAAAAATCCACAACATGCAACACTTTCCAACTACAAAAAATTTTCAAACACAAGTCATGCCAACAACCTCTACGAATATCAATGACAACACTAACATGTGTTTGCATCAATACCAACAACTCCAAACTTCCAAAAACTCCAATACTATGGGTTGACATCAATGACATCACCCAAGAAGCTCACAAACAACTCAAGCTTCCAACATCTTTAAACTTCCAACAATCTCCCCCTTTTTCATTGATGGCAACACCTGATTTTTGAAAAACCACCAAGAACAAAAGAAACCAACAACAATACTACGATAAACAATACTCCCCTTGGTTGGGATAACTTTTTACTCATCACATACTTATTATCCTACAACACTTACACTCTAAATCATAATACTTTTCCGTACTCTCTCCCCCTATGGTATTTAGACCATATTCACTTATGCAATATGGTTTTTCAACTAATTTAACTAACTCCCCCTTTGACATCAATGGTAAACTACCATAAACACATCCAACTCTCTTTCTCTCCCACTTTGAAATAATTCAAAGGGAGCACTTGCATACACCATAAGCAACTACACTCATTATTTTGCACTCTCTTTTATATATAACCCCCCTTAGGAGCACACAATATGCTCCATCTAACTATACCATCCAACAGACATTACTACCTACTCCCTTTTAGAGGTAGCCTTCAGTATTAGTCCAAGACCAAGATATATATCTTGAAATGCTTCCCAAACAGATACACATAATTATGCATCTAGTTGAAGGAGGGGCCATAAACCCTAACTTCTCCTAAAGATACTCAAATGTACGTTTTGGAAGATACTTTATGAAAATATCAACTATTTGATCCTTAGTAGGAATATACTCCAAATTCACCTCATTCTCTATGACTGTCTCTCAGGAAGTGATACCGAATTAAGATATGTTTTTTTTAATGCATTACTAGATTATTTGAAATATTGATTGCACTTGTATTGTCACACATGATAGGAATAGGTTCATCATATGAAACTATAATATCTTTCAATGTTTTATTCATCCATAACACATGTGTGTAGCATGATGCTACTACAATATATTTTTCTTCTACTATACATAATGACACTAAATTTTGCTTTTTTCTTACCATAAAACCAATTTTCTTCCAAGAAAAAAAGAACCAGCACTTGTACTTTTCTCATCATCTACACATCCAGCCAAATTTTCTTTTCTATATACACTCAAGGAGAAGTTAGTATTCTTAGGATACCACAAACCATAATTTAGAGTGCCCTTCAAATATCTAAATATCCTCTTCCTTGCTACAACATGAGATTCTCTAGCATCTTCTTGAAATATAGCCACAAGACAAATTGAATGCATGATATCTAGTCTAGTAGCTATAAGCTATAATAGTCCATGAATCATTGATATATACTTTCTTTAATTTGTCTCAAGAGATTCATCATTTTTTCTTAACTTTCAACTAATATCTATTGGAGTACATACCGGTTTAGAGTCATACATTCCAAACTTCTTCAACAATTCCTTAACATACTTAGACTATGATATGAATATACCTTTCTTTGATTGATTGATATATGAACCAAGGAATAAATTCATTTCCCTACACATTGACATCTCAAATTATTTCTACATTTCCTCTACAAACTTCTTGCACATATCTTCATTTCCTCCTAAGATTATATTATCAATAAATACCACCACAATCAAGATTTGTTCTCCTTCAACTTTGAAAAATAGATTGCTATCTACAATACCCATTTTGAATATCTTTTTGCAGAAAGTACTTATCTAATCTTGCATACCAAGATCTGGGAGCTTGATTTAGTCCATGCAATGCTTTCTTTAACTTGTAGACCATTTTTGCATCTTTTGACAACTAGATTTTACTTGGTTGTTCAATGCATACCTCTTCTTCCAATTCACCATTCAAGAATGTATGCTTCACATCCATCTAATAAACCTTGAAATATTTATGTGTTTCAAAAGCTGAAAAAAACTAATAGCTTCCATTCTCGCAACCAAAGAAACTTTTTCTTCAAAGTATATACCCTCAACCTATGAGTGACCCTTACACAAAATTATAACTTTATTTTTGAAAAATTTTCCATCCTCATTCAACTTGTTCTGGAATACCCACTTAGTATCAAACACATTCTTACTTTTTAGTCTTGGGACCACTTCCTAAGTCAAATTATTCTCTATTTATTTTAACTCTTCCTTCAGTACCTTGACCCAATTTTCATCTTTACATGCCTTAGTCACTACTTCTAGTTCCAACTCAAAAAATTAGATATTCACTTATTCCTCTATCATAGTAGCTTTTCTCCTTGTTATCACACCTTTTATCTTATCTCCAATGATATTTTTTTCTAAATGATTCTTTTTCACATACTTAGGAGTCTTAGGATTCTTTTTCAGAGCTTCTTCCTCTTCAACTCTCAACTCTTTTCCTTTTTTTGTAGTATTTTATTCCTCATTGCAAAAGGATTCATTAGATTCATATCCTTCTATCAGTATTGAAATTTGATGTTGTTCCTCATCCACTTTGACAATTTTTCTCTCAACAATCTTCTTTAGTCTATTGTTGTAACATCGATAGGCCTTTCTTCTTGTAGATTATCCAAGGAATATTCCTTCATTAGATCATGCATCAAATTTACTCAATTTTTCCTCTTTTCTTTTTAATATAAAATTTACTTCCAAAGAATATGAAATATTCCATAGTAGGGGGTTTACCATATCATGCCATAGGGATTATTTGAACTATTTTCTCATGCTTGACCTATATTAAGAATTTAGAATACATATTATGAATTGATTCTTTGCAATAAACCTCTGAAATATTATTGTACTTCATCATTATCCTCACTGCTTCTTGACCTATTTAATTTTTCCTTTCCAAAACTCCATTCTGCTAGGGATTTCTGGGGGCTGACAAATACCTCTTTATTTCATGATCTTCACAAAAATTATTATACTCATTTGAAGTAAAATCAACACCTATCTTAAGCATCAAATTTTTTATTTTTATATTCATTTCATCCTCAACCATATGCTTAAATTTTTTTAAATTGTCTAGAACTTTTAATTTTTTTTTGAGAAATATAACCTAAGCTATTCTAGAATAGTCATCAACTAGTAAAATGAAACACCTATCACCACATGAGCTTATAATTCATGCAGGTCCACATAGATATGTATGCACTAACTCCAAGGTACATGTGCTAGAATATTCCTTTATCTTGAATATTGTCTTTGTTTTATTTTCAAGTTTACATTCTTTGTAGATTGCACTGATAGGCTTTGTAATATTTGGAAAATCTGTCACAACATCAGTGGAACTTATCCTTACTAGGCTATCAAATTTTTTTTGTGTTTTATCTATGGACCTCATTCTTCCAACGATTTGTTTAATACGCATTAAATTAAATATAGTCATTGGATATTTATTTATTGGAGACGACTTTGTGAAGAGGTTGTTCACTATAATAAACAATCATATTTTATTTAATTAAGATGACATAAAGAGTATGTTTTCCACCTTTCAAGAAACACATTTCTTTTGGTAAAGAGGTGGAGAAAGAGTCACACCATTTCATGAAGAGGTTGACCTCTTTTGTAAAGATGCATTTCTTGGGAGAGGAAATTTCATATTGTATATATAGGAACTTCTCTCTCTCCCTCATTCATTCATATACATATATTCATTGTTATTCAAGTGTATTTGTATATCAGCAGGAGTTCAATTCATATGTATAGAAGATCAATATATTGTTCAAAGAGATCAACTTGAGAAGAAAATTGTTATTCATCATTGGCTATGGATTTGCATCAATTATGGTGCCATTGTCATTATATAATATCGGCCTTGTGATTGGCCATATTGTAAAGCTTATTGCTAATCAATTTTTCAATAGATAAGAGAGATAATTTTGGCTGGGGTTTTCTCCATTGAGGAGGGTTTTCCCAGGATACACTTTGTGTTCTTTGTTCACTGTGATGTTCATTATTCTGTGTTTTCTTATTCATTTTTAATCTTAGAACTAACATGGTATCAGATCGGGTTTAAGATAAGACCTAATCAAATTTGTGTAAGAAGAGAAATCGTATTCTAGAAAGAATTCAAAAGAAAAGGAATTGTTTGTCTAAAGGAGATTGCAAAAGGAAAACAACATTTCAGTTCTTCATCTCTTTCTTGGTCTGAGGAGATTCCATCGGTGTTGTAAGTGATCTAGTCTATAGTGTAAATTGTCGAGGCTAAGGAAGATTGTCGGTTCATAATTTAGAGAGCTCTCTCTACCTATTTGTCTCTCAGGCATCTGATGCCATTGCAAGGGTGGAGGAATCAATGGTGATTTACCAACACTAGGATCTTATGTGGAGTCACCAGTTCTGAAGAACGCATTACTCATTCCTCTCTAATCTTCGATCAAGAGTAACAAATTTGGTGTGGTCATTTATATATGATCATGTCTCCTAAATTTTGTGTCCCATAGACAATAATTTTATGTAGCTATTGAAGGCCCTATTTAGAAGAGTTAGATAGTTTTCTTATTGATCTTTCGATAGTCATGCAACTTACATATGACACCATCTAAATAAGGAAGGAATGTGTGTGGTAGATCATCTGGAGTGAATATGTGTTTAAATGAAATGTTGGGTTATACCTGTAGAATGGTATCGAAGGTATAGAAGTCAATAATTGAAGATCACGAAGGCCTGGGAGGACTACATTCACTGTATATAGCTGGGGCTCAACCCCTATCCATGGGTGACCCAACTAATCAAGTGTTGATTTGAATTAGGTTCATTCGTCACATTCATGTCATGTGATCAATCATGTTACGTGACGAAGTGGCGAAATTCATTACAATGGTCTAGTTTAGAATATCAACATCATGGGAAAGATCTTTGGCTCCCTCTCGAGATGGGTACTAGTAATAGAGATAGTTAAGATCTGTAGATATCATGATCAAACTTTGTGATGATGGCAAAAAATTTCTTCGCTGGTTGGAAAGAAGAGCATCGATTAGGCTATTAATCAATCAAGTGGTGATAAAAATAATCTCTATCCATTTAGAGGTTGAGTGGGTATAGACTAGACTGCGCTCATTGCAATCTGATATATCAGAAGTAATTTTGTAGGTTATCTATGGAAAGGCTTCACTATCTGAATATCTAAAATTTACCAACATCAAAGAGATAAGTTTTTTCATTCTTGAATCTTTTATGTAGTTATTAACTCATGCATTGGAATATTGAATCATGCATGCTTCTAGCATTGGTATTTCTCTTTGGGATAGTTTAGTTCTATGAACTATTAGTAATATCTCTATAATGCTTCTAGGATGGATCAAGGAGCATAAATATGATGAGTGACTGCCTAAGGAATTCAAGGGAGAAAGAGCTTGAGGCATCCTGTGAGGAATTCACTTTGGTTGTAGTCATCTCTCAAAGAGGAATAATCTATTCAGATTAATATTGTGATCAGTTTCTTCGAAGAGGAGGAATTCACATTCAAAGGGATTCTGACAAACCAACAAAGAAAACCTTGGATGAAGAGGTCATTAGGTTGATGCAAGTACTTGGAGCTTTAGAGGGAGTCACATCATCATGAAAGCCCTTGTTAATGTATATTTCTCTATGATGGAGAAGTATGAGGTGAAAGCCCTTGTTAGTGTATATTTATCTGTGATGGAGAAGTATGAGGTGAAAGACCTTATTAATGCATTTTTTCTTTGAGATGGAGAAATTTGAGGTGAAATCCCTTGTCCATCTCTAAGATGGAGATGTGTTTCTTTCAACCCTCTGGGAGTAGCCATCGTGGATGTCATGTTTAGAGACTTCATGATGGATCATCTATACTGTTTATCCACACATGGGAGTAGCCATGGTGGATGTCATGTTGAGAGACTCCATGATGAAATCACATTGAGTGACTCCATGATGGGAACTTGTGCACATGTTCCTTTCCACACACGGAATTAGCCATGGTGGATGTCATGATGATATCATGTTCAGTGACTCTGTAATGAACTCCTTTCACAAATGGGTGTAGCCAATGTGGGTGTCATGTTGAGACACTCCATGACATTAGATATCTAGAAGAATTCATCCCTAGCTAAGAGGGAGTGTTGATGTTGTAGGCGCATGCCTCATTCTTCCAATGATTTATTTAATAAGTAATAAATTAAATATAGCCATTGGCTATTTATTTATTGGAGATGACTTTGTGAAACAACGCTTCACTATAATAATAAATCATATTTTATCTAATGAATCTGACATAAAGAGTATGTTTGCCACCTTTCAAGAAACACATTTCTTTTGGTAAAGAGGTTGACTTATCTTGGAGAAAGAGTCACACCATTTCATGAAGAGTCTGACCTCTTGTGTAGAGATGTATTTCTTGGGATAAAAAAATTTGTGTTGTATATATAGGCACTTCTCTCTCTCCCTAATTCATTCATATACATATATTCATTATTATTCAAGTGTGTTCACATATCAGTAGGAGTTCAATTCATATGTATAATAGATGAATTTATTGTTCCAAGAGATAAACTTGAGAAGAAGTTTGATATTCAACATTGGTTGTGTATTTTCATCAACTATGGTGCCATTGTCGTTACATCATATTGGCCTTGTGATTGGGCATATTGTAGATCTTATTGTTGATCAATTTTTCAATATATAAGAGAGATACTTTTGGTTGGGTTTTCCTCCCTCGAGAAGGAGGGTTTTCCTAGGATAAAATTTGTGTTCTTTGTTCACTATGATGTTCATTATTCTTTTTTTTCTACTTATTCTTTTTTTTCTACTTATTCATTTTCTATCTTAAAAATAACAAAATTAATGTGACCAATTCTTCTATTCCATAGAAAACTTTCATTAGTTTGAGACATAAAGAAAATTGCACCATTACCTTTGAGTTGATAGCCATTACCTCAAGTCCTTGTTCCAACAACAACAAAAATACTATAGCTTCATTTTCTAATTTCACAACCACCATTTTTAAATACAAGATTATATCCTTTTCTATACATATTTCCTACACTTAAAATATTATTTCAGAGACCCTTGATATAAAGAGCATCATTTGTATTATGCTTTCCAGAAAAACTAATTGAAATTTTTTCATAGATCTTAGAAGATGTATCATCACCAAACTTAACAAGACTACCATCATAATTTTCAAGCTTAAAAAACCTATTCTTATCACTTGTCATATTTTTTGAGCATCCACTATCAATGGTCCAGTAATTATTCTCCTCTCTAGCATAAAAGGTAGTCAACATACTTCCTTCAATTATATGACTTGTTTCTAGATCACTTTCCTTCACATATATTTCAATATTAGTAGAATCAGTTCCAATATTTAAAGACATGAACAAGAATTCATCACTTCCTTCATCTAGATAATATAATTCTTCTCAATTTGATACACCAATTTATTTTTCAAAATTATATCTCTTTTTGAGAAATTTACCCTTATGATCCTCTTGTTTGTCATTAGTAACTTTGATTGAACATTTAGATGCATACTAATCTATATTTCCATAATTAAAAAAATTGAAATGTATCTTACCTCTATATTTTCTAGTACCATTTTTCAATATCCTCACAAAATTTCCTTCTACTTCATCAAGATCATATAGATTTGATCCATCATCCTTTTCCACTTTACAAACTTTAAAAGAAGACTCATTTTTTTATAGTATCTTGACCAAAATCTCTCATTTTGAAAGAAGTTAAAACACCAAAAATCTAATCTCTAGAATAATTATCCAAATTTTGAGATTCCTCAATAGCATAAAATTTATGACTATAAGCTTTAGGAAGACTTATTAATACCTTTTTCAAAAATTCACTTTCATCCATCTTTCCACCAAGACCATTGATAGCATTGACAAATTCATCAACTCTAAGCATGTAGGTAGTAATATCTTCATCTTTAGACTTCCTTAGAGTTTCAAATTTGACTTTGTAGATATACATCTTTCCTTGTGTAAAATTTTCATCTCCATCATAGATTCCTTCCAACTTTGTCTAGATATCCTTAGAAAACTTGTAGCTCATAGCCTTCACAAGTTCTAAATTGGTATACCACTTAGGATTTCATTCCTTAATTTTCCATTATTCTAATATGATTTGATCTTATCATCAATTTATGGTCCATTTGCAAGTATATTATAACCTCTTTCAATAGATTGTCAAACACCAAATCCAAGGGAGACTAAGAAATACTCCATCCTAGCTTTCTAGTATGCAATTTTTTTTCCATTGAACAAGGGAGATTTGATAGCTTTCCTATGTGGTATCCAAATCCACCTCAAGAGATTAAGCTTCTTCTTGGGAACCACAACTATGATATCAATTTATTTATGCACAAGACAACTAAGGGGGGGTGAATTAGTTGAATACTTTTAAAACATCAAAAAAAATCACTAACATTTAGATCTGTATTAGTTCTTAAGCCCTTATCCACCATTAAAACCTTAATATGTATTAATAGAATGTAAACATATTTAGTAGTAATGCGAAAACATCAAACACATAAGAACACTAGATTTATGTGGAAAACCTAAGAAGGAAAAAACCACGATGAGGATTAGCTCACTAATATATGTATTGCAACATCGAATACAATAAGGCTCACTACCAAGGGATCACTTTCCAGAAAGATAAAGAATGTCTCACTATTGGTGGTTCACTTCCAAAGAACTCATTATCCAAAAGAAAGAATAGAATGGGTGGATCACTTCCAATTTCAACGTCTAATAATGTGTCCCTCATATGTCAAAGCTATAGTTCCACTGAAACACCAAAAAAAACATTAAAAAAACTAAAATGTAGATAGATTCTATTCAAATCTACACAAAAATGGTTCTCGACACTTACTCAAACAATAATTATCCTCCACAATTAGTGCTATCACACCAATTTTTCCAAAACTATACTAACACTAAAAATTGACTCCAAACACACCTCTCCAGCTCTAGAAACATCTCATGGATCATACATAAACACTCTATAGTATCCATCCAGTATCTTATAATATTCTAGCATCATCAAAATATTTTACACAACTAGTGTAACCACTTGAAACTCAAGAACACCTTCATTTTGTGCAACTAGACATACTGGCACAAATATACAACACACAAAACAACCTTGTGGAAAAAATCAGCACCTGAAAATTCAAGGGAAGGTAGATACAATCAGTATAAGCACATTCCAAAATCCACAACATCAAAACCTTCACTACAAAGAAATATGGAGGAATCTCATTTCTCCCAAACATCTAGTTTTACTAGAGAAACATATTGTCAAACACATATTCCACTACAAAAAAATCTAGAATTTGAAACTAAGAATATAACACATCTAAAAACCTCTAATAATCAAGTCCAAACCACATGAGAATATCTTCAACCATGAAGAAATGCAAAGAAAAAATTGAACATCACTTTGTCACGCTAAACTTTTAAATTTTCTCGAAAGCACTTGGAAACCAAGTGAACCAACTTCATCAAAAATATTGCTAACATATCTACAAAACATAATAGAATTTGCAACTTGCAACACTTTCCAACTACAACAAAATGTTCAAACACAATTCAATCCAACAACCTCTATAACTACCAATGACAATACCATCATGTGTTGACATCAATACCAAGAACTCTAAACTTCCAACAACTCCAACAATAAATTTTGACATCATCAATACCAAAAAAATCCAAAACTCTCTTCATATAAGGGGATGACATAAATTAAAACACCCAAGTAGCTCAGAAACAAATGAATCTTCCAAAATCTTCAAAATTCTAACACCTTTCTTAGCATAAACCTACCCAAATACACGTGTTGGTACTTTCAGTTTAGCCACACAATGAATTAAAAAAAAATTATGCCACCTTGCAAATTTCTCTTCAATGTATTTGACACTTTTTCCCATGTGCACAACATTTTTATCATAGCCAAATGTATTGGAGATATAAATAATTGAGAGAGGTTATTATAGAAGGACCCTACAAAACCATGTCCTTTGAAAAATAACATTTCTAATGAAACAAATTCCAAGAATTAACTCATCAAATCTTGCCAACTTTTTACATTTAGGGCTCTAAGGAGAAATAATTGGTACAATGTGTAACAATGGGTATTTTCCTAGGGTTAGCAATATCATATGTAGAAATATAAAACCCAAAGTAGGTAATGGAGTGGAAAGGAACAGATGAACAATCTCATAGATTGTCTTCATCCTCCATGACTAACCTCCATTACACCTTCTTAATTTTTTGAAAATAAATTATTTGCCCTCAGATTTAAGAAGAGGAAGCCAATAGAAATGACAAGCCCTAAGCAAATATTGAAGGATTTGGCAACTAAATGCAATACTATGCCCTACTGCAACTAGTAAGCATCTACAATTTCTAAGATATGTCAAATGAAATCCTAAATATGCTATGATAAATGAGAATTACAATGCTAAAGATATTAAAAATGCAAGATGATAAGACTATAAGATGTGAGATGCAAAAATATGAAAATGCAAGATAATCAAAGATGCAAGATGTGACCAAAATTGCTCTTTTATAGAAGAGGCAATTTTGTGTGAGTGGCTAGGATTGAAAGTTAGTAAATGCCCTAGAATCAATGGACGAGATTCCATATAGCAACCCACAATTAGGGTTAGGGCAACATTAGGTTGGATTCAAAATGAAAGGTCAAGATTGATTCCTAGAAAATCAAATCAAGGGCTGACAATACATGTGACAAGAGATTCTGGTCACACAAACCGAAGTTGTTGGAGAATCAAATAATAATTTATAATTATTTGATTCAAGAGGGGATGTTGAATTTTTGAATTAAAAATTATTTTAATTCAAAAGGGGTGGGGTCATGTGACAGTAAATAATTTAAATTAAATTATTTACTAAAAGAGGGAATTTATAAAGTGTGACTTATTTTAAATAAATAATATTTATTTAAAATGAGCATAATAAAATAGGAGAAATTAAATAATAAAATTATTTAATTTAGGTGCTAGGACTTATTTTAAATAAATAAGATTTAGAAGAAATTGAATAGTAAGAGCTATTTAATTTAGGTGGGAATTAAATAATAGAGATATTATTTAATTATTAAAGGAATGTGACAAATGGAACCTTTTAAATTAAATATAAAGATTTAATTTAAAGTTTAGGAGAGTGGACCAAATTAAATAAATAAATTTATTTAATTTATGAGAGAAGAGGCTAATGAATAATTAGATAATTAAATATAATTATTTAATTATAGTGGAAGGTGGATTAAATAAATGAGAATTTATTTAATTTTAGGAAGAAGAGGGCCTAATTAGTGACATAATTAAATAAATAAATAAAATTATTTATTTAAAGATTAGGAAGAGATAAAGGGGTTAAATAAATTAATAAATTTATTTAATTATAGGAAGATATTTAGACAATTAGTGATGCATTAAATAAATAATTAAAATTTATTTAGTTAATAATCATGAAGAATAATCAGATATGAATTAATTAATTATTATGAATTATCTAATTAATAGTTGAGAGTGAGTCAAGGACATAATTAAAATGTCCTAATTAGGGTTAGAAGAAGAGCTTGTAGGTCTAGGTCATTTTTATGTGTCTACATTTGCCCCTCTTTTTCATAATGTAGTATGTCGCATTGTGGAAAAAAAAAAAAGTCAAACATATGCCCCAGTGCAAAATAGGATGAGGAATAATGGCGAGGAAGGTTGCGGTATGCCCCCTCAAGAGGATAGATGGGTTCCAAGAACATGGGTGTGCTCTCAAAATGGATGAGAAGACTAGAATATGGAGAGACAAATAAATGTTAGTGAAAAAGATATATGGATGATGATATGGATGCAATGCCTATATGAGATGCATGTTAGCTCCTAGACCAAATCCTTCAACGTTTACCATAGGACTTTAATATTTATTACTCTTTAATCATCATTGGGTAGATTATTGTAATGGCCAATAAACACCATGATATGACATAAACCAAGGTGTGCAAGGTTGCACCATCATGTAAGATAAGCAGTCGCAGACAAGGATGATCATGACTCATACTAAGAGCGCAATTTGCCCCAGTCATTTTGTCATAACCAACCGCAAGTAGAATAAGACATAAACAAACCATGAAACATTGTTGCCTCTCTAAATCCTGTTTCCAGGACATACTCGAGAAACTAGTAACATGATTGCCAAAATAACAAAAATAACGCCACCATCATGATACATCCCTATTTTTCTAAATCTCGTAGTTAGGACATCACTGAGAAACTAGTAACATGAGTGTCAGAAGACAAGACAACGTCATGAGACATTGTTGTTTCTCTAAATCCTATTGTCGAGATCCTACTGAAAAACTAGTAACATGATGAAAAGGCCAAAGACAAGTGCCAAGTATTTGCCAAGTGTTTCAAGATTAAGGTTGCCAACTATTGAGCGATATCAAATTCAAGAAGCACACATCCTGAATGACGTTGATATCTAGGAGATCAATTCTCAGAGTTAGGAAAATCCATCAAAATGCTAGATAATGAGGACAATGCTTAGGAAGGACACATCCAAAATCCAAAATAAATGATGAGAGTTACTCTTTAGAAGGACACATCTGAAGAAGAAACCCAAAGCTTTACCAGGTTAAATTGTCCTGATAAAATTGATTACAAGCCATCACTGAATTGACCGAAATTGCTGATGAAACAGATGATTGATAGATTGTTTACTTGGGATTGATGGAAGATTTGCTTAATCTGAAGAAGGTTTGACATGTGTGAAAATGTTGTTCCATGAACCCTAATGGACTAACCTAGTGTGGCCTGAGGGGTCCATCGATTGATGGCCTTGCCTACGTCGTGCACTCAAAGACCTCGTAGTTCCACATGACTAATGACCTTGTCCAAAGGACAGAAGTTTGAATCATGATTTTATTTTGACAAACCTAAAGACTGACCTAATGTCTTAGGGATTCAAAGATGAATCTTGCCTACGTAGCAAATGCACATAGACAACATAGTTCGAACCTAGACAAAGACTGACTGACGGGACTGACTGGACTGACAAGATATTACCTTGACTCTGTTTTGGGATTTTGACATTGATTTGGATGTTTTTGTATTTTCTCAGGATATTTTTCAATTTTTAGGTCTTTTTTCAGGACTTTATATGATTTTTAGGATTTTATTCAGGACTTTTTCATATTTTTAAGATTTTTCAGGACTTTTTACGAATGTCGGATCATGTGCGATACCCACTGCGATTATATGATAAAGGTCTTACCCCTAGATAGATCGGGGACTACCCTATTCTAGTGATATGGACATATGAGGATACAAGGCCAAGGCATGGATAATGCAAGGGGTGATGTCAACCAAATTCTAACCATGGCCAGAAGTGACAGGACTTAGGATGGATGTTGTGAATGTCAGGTTGTTGTGATTATGGAAAGTGGACAATGATCGATTAGAGTAATAGTAGATGGTGGAGAAATGATAGACTACACATAGTGCCTATTTTCCAAGTTTTCACCATGGTACCTATCCAAAGTGCCTTTACCAAGTTTTCACTATTGGATGAATTTATTTATTTTTACTATTTTTTTTTTTGTATTTTCAAGTTTTAGCCAAGCTCTCTAATGCTATGTGTAGAAATTTCTCAACTGTAAGTTATTGATAGGTTTTGTCAGCTGTTCTCCATTAGGTGTGGCTAACTAGTAAGCTCCAGAACCAAATGCAGTAGTAATGATATAGGGACCAAGCCAATTAGCTTCAAACTTGCCAGGCTTTTCACGATTCACCTGATTTCTAGGGTTCTACATGAGAACCAAGTCACCAATTTCAAACTTTCTTACCATCACTCTTTTGTTATAACTTTGATAGAGACAAATTTGATATGCCTACAGATGATTTAATCCATTTTCTCATCTTTCTTGTAGCATTTCTAGCTCATGTAGGCAAGACTGTCGGTACTCTTCATCGTCGATCATTCCTTTTAAGAAAGACCCAGAGAGAAGGAATTTTGACCTCGATGGGTAGTATGGCCTCAGATCCATAGACAAGAGATAAAATAGTGGCTCCAGTGGGTGTGGGAATTTTGGTTTGATAGGCCCATAAAGTAGGATTGAGTTGTAAGTGCCAATCGCGGCCAACATCATTGACGGTCTTCTTCAGAATGCGAAGGATTGTTTTATTGGAAGCCTCAGCTTGACTGTTACCTTGTGGGTAATATGGGGTGGAGAAATGATGTTGGATGTGGAATTGTGCACAGAGTTCATAGACGTCTTGATTTTTGAACGGACTGTTGTTATCTGTGATGATGGATTGTGGGACACCATACCGGTAAATGATGTAATTTAGAATAAACTTGGATATTTGTTTACCGGTGATGTAAGTGAGAGGGAGAACTTCAATCCACTTAATAAAATACTCAGTGGTGGTGATTATGAATTTATGGCCATTAGAAGATGATGGATGGATCTTTCCCACGAGGTCGAGCCCCCATTGTGCAAAAGGCCATGGAGAAGTGATTGGTCTCAATTCTTGTGCAATTGCATGAATCAAGTCACTATGCACCTGGCATTTCTAACATGTTCTGATAAACTAAAGAGCATCTTTTTCCAATGTCAGCCAGTGGTATCCTAGTCTGGTGACTTTCCTAGCTAAGGTTGGACCACTCGAATGAGATCCGCATATACCCTCATGTACTTCTCGTAAATTTGTTTGGGCTTCATCAGTGTCAAGACAGTGAAGAAGGGTGTTGTCAAAGCCACAGTGGTAAAAGGTGTCATTGACGATGGTATGTCTAGCCGCTTTTTTGATAAAGGATTTCCGTTGGTTGTTAGATGGGTTGGGTGGGAGGGTTTGGGACTTAAGATAGTCATATATGTCTTGATACCAAGGGGAACTAGGACCAACAATCTCACACACCATTTCTAACTCTGGATTATCATATGCAGGCATCAATAGCTATTCCACTAAGAATTCAAATTGTGACACATTCTTAGGGATGTCAAGGAGAGATCCAATGGTAGCCATTACATTGGCTAATTTATTTTGTGTTCTTGGGATTTGTTCAAATGCAATCATTCTGAAATACATCAGGAAACTATCCACCATTCATTTATAGGGAAGCAACTTCTCATCTTTTGTGTCATAGTCATCATTAACTTGGTTGATAACTAACTGAGAATCTCTAAATACGAGCAATATTTGAATTTTCCATTTTATTGCTATCTTGAGACTTGTGACCAATGCCTCGTATTTTTCCATATTATTTGTACAAGGGAAAGTGATCTGAAATAATTTAGGAATTGAATCCCCTTGTGATGTGATGAATAGGATGCTAGCTCTAGAACCATGACCAGTGTGGGACCCATCGAAATATAGCTAGCTTCCATGGTAATGCAGGTTCTACATGAAAGATAGACTCATCAGGAAAATTTACTACTAGTGGGTCGGTAGCCTGGATGGGTGCATTTGCAAGCTGATCTGCTATGACCTTTCCTTTTATTACATTGCACTCCACATATTGTATATCATACTCGCTTAATATCATGACCCACTTTCCCAAACGGCCTATTAATTCTGCTCGACTCAGGAGATATTTTAGTGGGTAAATCTTAGCTACCAAATGTGTTTGGTGGCTCAACATGTAATGTCATAATTTTTGTGCCTCAAACATGATTGCAAGAATGCACGTTCAATTTTTGTATAATTCAGCTCATATCCTATCAATGTGTGATTGATGTAATATATGGCTCTTTCTTTCCCTTCATGGTCATTTTGTGCTAATAATGCCCCTAGTACATTTTTCACTACGAAGACATACAAGATCAGTGGCTTTCCCTCAATAGGCGGCATCAGGATTGGTGGTGTCAATAGATATTCCTTAAATTTTTTCAAAGGCCATGTGGCATTTATCCATCTATACAAAAGGAATGCTTTTGCATAATAGATATTGAAATGGTTGACACTTGTTTGCTAGCTATGCAATGAAGCGATGGATAGACTGTAATCTGCCTTGAAGTGTTTGAAGCTCACTGATTCCTTTGGGAAGAGGCATGTCTAGAATTGCTTTTACCTTTGCAGGATCAACCTCAATGCCTCATTGTGAAACTATGTATCCCAACAGCTTGCCTCAAGTGACTCCAAAGACACATTTCTTTGGGTTCAATTGAACCTTGTACTCTTCTAGCCGTCTAAAAATTTTGTCTAAGACCCTGAGATGATCCTTCCTTGTCAAAGATTTTTCCAATAGGTCATCTACATAATCTTCCATTAGGATATGCATCATGTCATGGAAGATTGTTGTCATAGCCCTCTAGTATGTAGCACCTGCATTCTTTAGGCCAAAAGGCATGATATTACAACAGTACGTTCCCCATGGGCATGTGAATGCTATTTTATGCTGATCTTCTATTGCAATTCGGATTTGGTTATATCTCGAGAAACTATCTATGAGGGATAGCATCTCGTACCCTATTGTGAGATCAATGATCATGTCTATGTTTGGTAGGGGGAAGTCATCCTTGGGGAAAGCCTTGTTCAGATCCCTAAAATCTGTGCAGATATGGATTTTTCCATTTGGCTTTGTAATAGGAACAATATTGGATATCCAATTAGCATAGTCTATTGACCTTATGAACCCAACATCTAGTAATTTCTTTAGTTCAACTTTTACTAGGAGTGCAATCTGTGGATGCATTTTGCGCAACTTTTGTTTCACTAGCTTGATTCATGGGATGAGAGGGAGATGATGCATAACCAATTCAAGATCAAGGCCGGGCATGTTAGCATATGACCATGCGAATTTAACTTTCCTGACTGTGAAGAATTGTTGAAATTCAGGTTTTTCTTCCTCTGACAATGATGCAGCCAAGACAATCATTTTGGGATTCTTTGGTGTGGCTATGTTAACTTCCATTGTGTCCTCAATGAGCATAGCCAATTTTTCCTGTGTCATGGGAAGAAAGTCTAATCCTCCATTGTTAGGCACCTCAAAGAGGTTTTCACCTTTAGATACATCCTTTATTTTTACTATTTTACTATTAGAAGGTGCCTTGCAGTTTTCACCTAAAGATGTTTCTTTTTGTGTCTTATTCACTGTATTTTTGCAACTAGAGGATTGCATAGTCTCCCCAAAGTAAGTTGCACAATCTAGATCGATGGAAAATCTTGTTTTGTGATATCCCCATGGTATGCCTTCTTAGAGCCCCATTAATTCTACTATGGCCTCATCATTCTGAAACATGTCCATTACTGGTGGCTCTTGTTGGTCCCAGTCAATTAGTTGTGGATAGATGAGTGAAATTCCATTGTCGGTGTTGGTAAAGGATGGGGAGGATGTGGAAAGTGTGGAAACTGAAGCCTCAAGTGTGAAGGAAAAGTTTTCAATTTCAACTTCCGTATCAGATGCAATGGATGGCCCATACTTAGAGTCAGATGAGTCAAATTCAATGTCATAATAGGGGATAAAACTATCTGCATCATGACTAGTGGATGGATTTTCAGAGGCATGGACAATAGGTTCAGGCATGTTAGGCTCATGGGTGGGTTTGGGAATGAGGAGGGATGATGCAGGTGATGTTGATGGCATCTTGTGTTCTTTTGGGCTCCAAGGAATGCTTGCCCATTCTTTCTTTTTATAATGTCGATCAATGGTGTCAGTGATAAATTTTTGCCAGAATCTTTCTTCAAAGGGAATTTGGCTAGGTTCCAAGAATAGTTCATAAATGTCATAGTCACCTAGGGTTTTGTCAGATCCCCATTCCCATTCATTAGAGTCAGTTTTGGTAAGGGATTCTTTGCCTGTCTCAACACTTTCTAGAGTCGTTACATCCTCACTTGATAGTTCATAGGTACATTGATCATCAGTTCTGAGTATTCCAAACCTTAGCCCCATGTACCTTGGTCTTTCTTTTATTATAATAGGTTCCCTCCTTCCACTTTTGTTCTTTCCAAGGCCACTTGTTCCATCGAATCCTAGGGCCTTGCATATCTCATAGCCTTTTCCATAGAGATGCACTGGTAGGAGAGGCAACTCTTCTAGGTCCTTATAGATCTAGTTAGCCATGTCGACGATGACTTCATTACCCATATCACCCCATAGTGTGAACACACTATTTGGTGGAACCTTGAAAGTTATTTTGGGCTCAACTGTGAACCATGGTCTTCCATAGACTTTTGGCGGCTTAGGTATTGTGGTGATATAGTAAGCCGTATTTAACTTGAACTCTCCATAGCCAAGGTCCTAGATCTAAAGGTCTTTACTTGGGATGGGGGCCGAGGAAGATGGTGTGGTAGAAGTTGATGGAATGGATGATTTTGTGAGTTTGGATGGGTCAATATATTTGGATGAAGTGGAAGTGGAGGCATCCTGATTGATGGGTACCTGATGCTCCGCGGGGGCTCGCAGATTTCTGCAGTATTGAAATGGATCCGGATCTCCCGGGATAGTGATCTCAGTCCCATGAAAAGGGAATTTGAGGAATTGGTGGTATGTGGATGGAATGGATTTTAAAGCATGAATCCAGGGTTGACCAAGTAATATTTTGTAGCGTATATCATGATCTAGGACCTGGCATGTTGTATTTATGATAACTAGTCCTACCTGGAGTGGAATTGTAATGACGCCTTTAGAAGTGCATTCTTCATCATTGTATGCCTTGATGATGATGCTCTTGCTAGCATCTACACATGCATCAGAGAAACCAAGAGCCTTAACCAATTTTAAGGAGAAAATATTCAATCCTACTTTTCCATCTACTAAGACTCGTCTAGCCTTGTGTTTATGGACAAAAACCTCAATGTGAAGGGCATCATTATGCGATGGTTTGGGCGAGGAATAGTCATTGTCCGAAAAAGTGATGTGATGAGGTGAATTTAGGTATTCAACCATAGTCTCAAAGTGGTTGACATCAATGTTGGTTGGGACGAATGAATTTTGCAAGACTTTATCCAAGATGGCCTTATGTGCTGGTGAAATATGGAGCAGTTCGAGAATGGATATTTGAGCAGGTGTTTTATTTAACTACTCAACAATGTTGAACTCCAGTTTTGGGTTGGATTGTCTGGAAGATGGACCAGGTATGGTGATTTTTAGTTGATTGGTTAGAAGGACCTAGGATAATGACATTGCCTTTATGCATAGTCAGATTACATTTTGGGGCCTTTTATGTGTTAATAGTATTAACACTTTCATTTTCATCAGTAGTGCGAAGATTGTTGATAATAGTACCATCGGGATAACTATATGCAGAATGGGTAGTATTGTAGGCCGGACAGATGTGGTTGGCTTGATTGTTGGTATTCTTTGTGCTAGACAAGGAAGCTTTACCATGATCCTACAATGGGTTTTTGTGTATAGTATGATCTGCATTAGATGTGAAGGATTGACCACCTAGCTCGATAGTGTGGTTCTCAATGAGGTCTTGCACTAGATTTCACAATTGACAACAAGAGGATGTTTTGTGCCCTTTGGCATGGTGGAAATCACAAAATGCGTTATCATCCCACCATTTTGGCTTGAACTAACCAGGGTCATATGGTGTAGGTTCTTCCAATGTTATGACATTATTTTGAATAATTTTCTTCAAGACAATTTCAATAGGTTCACCCAAAGAGGTGTATGTACGTTTTTGGAATTATCGCAGTTGGCGCAGCTGCCTTTGATTAGTTTGAGTAGGATTGCTTTGGATAGCATTTGCAATTGGTTTCGATGTAGTTATAGGTGCGTTTTGATTTTGTACTACTTTGATGGTAAGTACATGACCTATTGCACTGACGGTTTTATCATCAACCACACCGTCATTGGTGATATATTTGTTCTTAACCCAATATTTGGTTTTGTCATTTGAGCTACTTGGGTTATTATTTGCGGTGGCATTTATGGTTTTTCCACCATATTTCAATTTGCCTTTAGCGATTAAGGCTTTCTCGAGTTGAAAACCCTTTTCCACTAGGTCAACAAAGGTGGTGCAACAATGGACTTGTAAGCTATACCTTAGCAGTTCTAGGAGAGTTTGAACAAACATGGTAACTTTCTCCTTTTCAGGTATTTCAACCGGACATCTACTTGCTAAGGTTCTCCATCTTTGGAAGAATGGAATGAAAGTCTCTCCTGCATCCTCTTGGGTAAGTTTACATAAGGAGGTGATGTCCATGTCCATGTCAATGTTGTAAGCATAGTTTTTGACAAACTTGGTTGCCAATTCATCCCATGTTTTTATTCCCTTAGGAAAAAGTGAGAACCATTCTAGTATGTGACCTGTGAGGCTTCTTGAAAAGAGTCTCATGAGATAGGTTTTCTCATATGCAATGTCCATGCAACTAGTGGTGAATTCTCTTATGTGTTCAATGGGGTTCATTTTCCTTTGTATTTTAGGAAAATGAGGTACCACATACCCATGAGGAAAGGATGGCATATACAAGGTGGTGTTTAATGGATATGGACACAATTCATGTGACATGTAATACTTTTTGTTGGATTGTTGCAAGGTCTCAACTTGTGTTTGAAGAGCAGAAAGTTGTAGTGTGAGTGCCTCCACAATGGGGTTGTTGGTAGCATCACACATGTTGGTGAGAGGTATGGATTGGTTGCCCACTTGTTGTGATGAGATGTGTTGGTTTGGAATGTGTTGTTGGTGAGTAAAATGGGTGTTCTAATTTTACAATTGTTGGAAATGAGTGTATTGATTGGGGTTACGTTTTTGTGTATGCACTTGAGTAGCATATGTGGGGATTTGAGATCCTGCCATGTTGGATTGAATTTGTGGGCCTTGCTGATTTTGAGTATTTTGATGTCCAAATGGAGTAAAAGATTGGGTGCCTTGATTGCCTTGACCAAATAAGAAATATGGCCTTGATAAGTGTTGGTGTTTTGTCTCAAAGGAATGCTGGTATTAACTTGTGAATAATTAGTTTGGGTTCCTTGGATGGTAACTCTTCGTTTATTTCTCCCAAAAGGATTTGATGAGTTAGTTTCCATAGTATTTGAGGGACCTAATAATAGGTTTGTTGATGGACCCATGGAATTAAATGAAGTTCCAAAGAGGTTTGAGGTAGTTTCACCCATTTTTGATCCAAATTTTTGTGAAGGGGTAGTGGTTGTTTGTTGGGGGATGGATTGTGATGTGGTGTTGGTTTGGGTAGATGATCCTCCAATGGATGTTGTGTTGGTTGTGGTGGCTGCATTAGTTGTGGTAGTTGCATTGGTTGTGGTGGTAGTATGACCATGGGAGGTAGTATTGATGGTGTTAATGGTGTTTTGTGGAGAGGCACCCATGGAAGTATTGTGTGATTGGTGATTTGGAGATGTTTCTCTAATAGTGTTGAGGTCAAATCCTTTTGGTAACCTAGCCCCTTGGTCAAGTAGCATGGCTAAAGATATGGATGAGTCATTTAGGACTAATTATTCCACAAAAGAGGCCACTTCTAGGTTTTGGGCAACAACTTGTATGTCTTCTTCAAAAACTTCCCCATTTTGGTCTCTACGGACAAATTGTTCAAAGGGATTGTGTGGAATGCATATCTCACTAAAAGGATTGATCATAAAATTTCCCATGTCATTAGAAAGATTGTTCATGTTACTAGGGAATGAATCCATATTATTGGTGAAATTGGGAAAATTGGTGTCTTGACCAAAAGGATCCATGAGTTTCTTTATTTTTTGTAACCTAGTTTCAACCATAAAAAGTTTTGCTCTACTTTGGGATGATGAGGGATAATGACCTAAATATGACACTATGTTTTTGGGTTTTTGAGAATAAGGAATTCTATGAAATGCAAATGAGATTAAAAGGAGTCTAAAGGTTTTTGGATGCAAATGGTATGACACTAAAATGAGGAGACTAATGATATGAAAATTAAATGGAGCCTAAGATACACTCACTATTGAGAAATCTAAGGAGATGACTACTTGACCAAACAAAGTGTTGGCAATGCTTCAGGTTTGGAAAATCAATGGACCATAATAGGGCTAAAAAAGAGGACAAAGTGAAGTTTCCACACTAGACTATTGAGTGGGAAATAATTCACAATTTTTTTGACTAAATGACTAAGGGTGATTGGGTCCAATGATAACCTACTTTTGAAGACAAAGTTTTGACAATAAATAGTAAGGAGTGTATTCCTAAACTCTGCAAAATGAGTGTCTAAGGAGATGGTAGAATTGACAATGCAACTGGTCAAATGCAATTGGAAACCTATGATGATCCTAAGAATGATGTGTATAACGAGGGAAGTTGAGCAAATCAATATGTAGTTTTGACAGAAACAGAAAGGAAGGACTTGATGAAATCTAGAAAAATACACGTTTGGATTTTGATTTTGAAAGATTTAGGCCGATTTGCAAAGACTTGTTTCAGTTGACACTATTTGTTTTGGATTTTATCAAGTTTGATGCTTATTTGTCTCAAAACAGTTGGCAAATACATGGTGTGGTAAAAAAGATGAAAATCAACCACATAGAAGTCATTTTACAAAAGCTTATGGCTGTAAGGATAGTATTCTTTTGGATCCCACTAACCACATATCCTTAGCGGATGATTTCAGAAGCTTGGCCCCACAGGATCCCCCTTATAGTGCACTCACTTCTTAGTGAAACCAAGCTTCCAACCTCCATGAAACTCCCATGGCAGATTGATCATCTCTACTAAGAACTACGTAGGTGCGGGTCTCTTCGCAACGACTATTGTTGCACCAAAGAATAGAAAGTTTTTGGCTTGCTAGAAAAAATTATTTAATCTAGACATCCATTCGAGTGGTTATACATGGGGCCAATATTAAGCTCCATTATGGAGGCACTCCAGCCTGAAGAGGTTAAGCTCAACAGGGTTTTGGGGAGTACTACTTGGTCTGTATAACGTATCTGCACTCGTAATCCTAGGATTTCCCTTAGGACTCACATTTATATACCGGTCAAAAGTAGCTCAGCTAAAGAGCTTTGTTGCCGGTTTGAGTCCCTTTGGGGTGAGTACTTTTTCCCACCAAAGTAGGCCCCATTTTCTAGAGTTAACAAAAGCAAGTGAAAATATTCATAGTTCAGTCAATCCTTGTTTAAAAACAAAGAGAGAACACATGAATATCCTAACTCACACTCGCATGGTGTTCATTTTAAGACCAAAATGAAATGTGTTGAGAAACATAAAAAACATGGAGTTGATTTTAACCGTTTGTAGTATTTGTCAAAACATGGGGTCCATTTTAACCGTTTGTAGTGTGAGCTAACTAAAAGTTTATTTTAACCCAATGCTATGAAGAGATGCAACTACATTTTAAACCAATGAGTTATAATGCAAGATTGTGTTCTTTTTAGCCCAATGATTACACATGCATGTTCATTTTAACCCATGAATGTAAAATGCAAATTTGTCTAAGATTTATGAAATAAACAAGAAAAATGTTAGACTCCTCGCCACAAGCAACAAACAAAAAATCAGTAACCCAAAAATATTTAAACTACCATGCAAAAAAAAGTGTTTTCCCTAACCCTAATTGACCTAGTGCAAGCCCAATTCCTAGAGTCAATAATAGTTTCTCTTACACCCAGGATCTCAAAAGTGCGCAAGGGGAGAGGATACTTCTATTATTGATCACTAATATTAGAGGGTTAGCTAGTCAACATAAATCTGATTTTTGGAACTATTTTTTCATCAAAAGTAAAAACAAAGAAATTAAACCCTTGCTGAAATTCAAAGACTCCTAACGCAAAAATCCAAAACTCACTATTCATCCAAAACACTTTTATGAAAAATCATAAAAAAATTATTAAAAATTAAAAACAGCTTCAAAAAACTTTAGTTTTTTACTGCAGGTGCCTGATATCATTCAAAACCAGCAAAAGAAAATTTGTGAATAGATCTACAAAATTGTGTGAGATATAAGTCAATATTTGTAAAACCCTAATTTTTAAAGATCTATTTTTTGTCAAACTATTTTGCAAGAAAATTAAAAAAATAAAAAACAGACCCCTATTGAAATTGAGAGAGCTTTCTGAAATTGTAAATAAATCCAAAAAATTTGTTAATGTGCTCTCACAATTGATTTTTCATGAAAATAACCAAAAAAATCATAAAAATTTGAAAACAACTCCAAAAAATCTAGTTTTTGGATAGAAAGCTCTTGATATTGTCTCCAACCTAAAAAAAAATAATTTGTCTGAAAATATGTAGCCATTTGAAAGATGTGGTTTAATCTTTGAAAACCAGGGTTTTATCTCCAAAATGGTGCAAAACCTGCAAAAAAAAGCCAACAACACTTGCAACAAAAAGATCCAAATCCAAAATTCCTCAAAATTTGTCAAAATATGTTAGATTCACCAATGTAACATTGGGTATTTTCCTAGGGTTAGCAATATCATATGCAAAAACATAAAACCCAAAGTAGGTAATGGAGTGCAAAGGAATAGATGAACAATCTCATAGATTGTCTTCATCCTCTATGACTAACCTCCATTACACCTTCTTAATTTGCTGAAAATAAATTGTTTGCCCTCAGATTTAAGAAGAGCAAGCCAATAGAAATGACAAACCCTAAGAAAATATTAAAGGATTTGGCAGCTAAATGCAATACTATGCCCTACTGCAACTAGTAAGCATCTACAATGTCTAAGATATGTCAAATGAAATCCTAAATATGCTATGATAAATGAGAATAACAATGCTAAATATATTAAAAATGCAAGATGATAAGATTGTAAGATGTGAGATGCAAAAATATGAAAAATGCAAGATAATCAAAGATGCAAGATGTGACCAAAATTGCTCTTTTATAGAAGAGACAATTTTGTGTGAGTGGCCAAGATTGAAAGTTAGTAAATGCCCTAGAATCAATGGACGAGATTCCATATAACAACCCACAATTAGGGTTAGGACAACATTAGGTTGGATTCAAAATGAAAGGTCAAGATTGATTCCTAGAAAATCAAATCAAGGGCTGACAATACATGTGACAAGAGATTTTGGGCACACAAACCGAAGTTGTTGGAGAATCAATTAATAATTTAAAATTATTTGATTCAAGAGGGGATGCTGACTTTTTGAATTAAAAATTATTTTAATTCAAAAAGGCGTGGGGTCGTGTGATAGTAAATAATTTAAATTAAATTATTTACTAAAAGAGGGAATTTATAAAGTGTGACTTATTTTAAACAAATAATATTTATTTAAAATGAGCACAATAAAAGTTGAGAAATTAAATAATAAAATTATTTAATTTAGGTGTTGGGACTTATTTTAAATAAATAAGATTTAGAAGAAATTGAATAATAAGAGTTATTTAATTTAGGTGGGAATGAAATAATAGAGATATTATTTAATTATTAGAGGAATGTGACAAATGAAACCTTTTAAATTAAATATAAAGATTTAATTTAAAGTTTAGGAGAGTGGACCAAATTAAATAAATAAATTTATTTAATTTATGAGAGAAGAGGCTAATGAATAATTAGATAATTAAATATAATTATTTAATTATAATGGAAGGTGGATTAAATAAATGAGAATTTATTTAATTTTAGGAAGAAGAGGGCCTAATTAGTGACATAATTAAATAAATAAATAAAATTATTTATTTAAAGATTAGGAAGACACAAAGGGGTTAAATAAATTAATAAATTAATTTAATTATAGGAAGATATTTAGACAATTAGTGACACATTAAATAAATAATTAAAATTTATTTATTTAATAATCATGAAGAATAATCAGATATGAATTAATTAAACAATTATGAATTATCTAATTAATAGTTGAAAGTGAATCAAGGACATAATTAAAATGTCCTAATTAGGGTTAGAAGAAGAGCTTGCAGGTCTAGGTCATTTTTATATGTCTACACAATGTAGCCTAGAATCATATCCCATGTTGGGGTGGAAAAAATGACCTTTCCTAGGATAAACATGCCCACTAGAAATTTTAGCACTATCCACTTGACCACATGATGAAAAAAACAAAAATTATGCCACCTTGTAACTCTCTTCAATGTATTTTCCACTTTTTTCAATGTGTGAAAACATGTCACCATAGCTAAATGGATTGGAAACATGAAAAATTGAGAGGTTATTGTAGATATGCCCTATGTGACCATGTACCTTTAGATGAAACATTTCTAACTGTGATGATTTCTGAGAAACAACTTGTCAAAGTTCACCAATTATTGGCATTCAAGGCTTTTAAGAAAAGCTATCGATATAATGTAGCTTGGAATGATTTGACATACTGGGGTATGAAACATGATCATTCCTAACATAAAACCACCCATCTGGATAGGTTAGCATTGTTTTTTGGCCACATTATGAATAGAACAAAAGTTATTTAGCATTACAATTTTTATTAAATATATGACTTATTTGAATGTGCAAAAAGTTTTCAGCATATGACCAAATGGATTGGAGATATGAAAAACCGAGAGAGGCTACTATAGAGGGACCATATGTTACCCTATATATTTAGAAAATATATATCTATATACCATATATTTTGATAAATATCTTGTTAAATTTTACCACCTTTTGGCACTCAGGGATTTTAAGAGAAAGCATTCACACAATGCAACTTGAAATGGTCTAGCATGATGGGGTACAGAATAGAACCTTTCCTAGCATTAACCTACCAATGTAGATATGTTTGAGTTGAAAATTGAGGCCCATGATGAAAAAAATGAAATTTATGTAGCATTGTAGCTTTTCATTTAATGTGTTTGATGGTTTTTGAAACATTTAAAAACTTGATGTTGCATGCAATTGGATTGGAGTCTTGAAAATGTGAGAGGTTGTTATAGTGGTACCTCACATTACCTAATAGGTCTAGATGGAACATTCATTTATGCCATCAATTCCAAGAAACAACCCATCAAAATTTGACAAATTTTTCACTTAGGACACTTAAGATAATACATTGGTAGAATGTCTCTTGGAACATTCTATTGCCAGATGGTTAGCATTCCCCTCAGGATTCATGACATGGCTTAATTGCCTCCCATGGATCCATTAACTCTCACAGTTGTATTGAGAATTAATAGGTTGATCTTTTGGTGCAACGAAAACTATGGGCCAACAATTGGTATCAGAGCCAAAGGTTTTCAGTTCGAATCCCCTCGGGTAATACTAAGGGGGGGATTTTTGGTAGATGGTCAGTGCTCCCCTTGATATTTGTGACATGGCTTAACTACATCCCATGGATCCTTTAACTCTAACAATTGTATCAAGCATTAACAGGTCGATCTTTTGGTGCAATGACAACTATGAGCCAACACATTCAAGTTATTTGGAAAGTAAAATAGGAGAATTTATAGTAGAAACCCACCCACTTGGATGAATTAGCATTAATGGTTTAGGTCCATAATGGATGTAATAAAATTTATCCAACATTGCAACTTTTCTTCGAATGCATTTGAAATTTTTTGCAACAATTGAAAACTTGTTTCCACAATCAAATGGATTGGAGTCATGAAAAAGTGAGAGAGGTTATTGTATATGGAACTTACTAACTTTATAGGTTCATATGGAACATTTGAATGTTTTGTGGATTGTAAGGAACATCTTCTCGAATTTTGGTAATTTTTTTCACTTAGGGCACTAAAGAGAGTGTATCAATATAGTGTGGCTTAGAATTCTCAGACAATTTGGAAAGAAAAATAGGAGAGTTTCTAACATAAGCCAACCCAATTGAATGTATTGGAATTGACAGTCTGAGCTCCATGAAAAATGTAACGAAAGCTATGTATCACTGTATCTTTTCATTGAATGCATTTGATGGATTTTGTAACATTTGGAAACTTGTCACCATGATAAAATGGTTTGGAGTATTGAAAAAGTGAGAGAGATTATTGTGGAGTTATCTTATGTGATCCTGTACATTTACAAAAAAAAAGTGTCATGAATGAGTTTATAATTAATGTAGTACAATTCTACTAAACCTAGGAGATCTTAAATGAATATTGGACAATCCTAGTGAACCTATGCCAGTCCTAATGAACTCAGGCTAGCCTTAATGAAAGTAGGACTTTCCTAAAGAATGTAGGGTAGTCCTAAAAAATGTAGGAAATACTAAAGAGTGTAGGATATGCTAACTCGAATATTTTCCAAGTGATGAAATGATTGGCTGACTAGTTGGATTTCTTGTTTGATGTATTCATTATTTCCCTTGTTGAATTGCATTATATAAATATAACTTTTAGATCAATGTTTGTTGGGAAATATTTGGAAAAATGATGATCTAATTAAACAAAAGTGGATGAAGCCATGTTGTAGTGATGAAACCACTCTAATGGATAGTTTTTAATGTATGTGGATTTTTTTACTAAGAATCTATTATCATACAAGAATTATAGGAATTTAGCATTGATCATATGAATGTGAATCATTGGTTCTCCTTTACCATTGTGTATTTCAAGCCTAGGAGCCATGAAATCTATTAGAAATGGATTAGCAAGAATTTCCTAAGAAAACATATTATCTAACAACTTGAATTCCAAGTCTTTTTTGAAACTAAATAGTAGTTGTTGAAGAAAAAGTTAACCTCACTTATCTCTTTCATGATGATTTGAAGAATTTTCTAGGAAGTACTAAAGGATAGAAGGGGTGATGCGTAATGAGTAATCAATTGGGGCTATATAATAGAATAAGATGGACGTGTGTGGGGGATACAGTTATGGAAAGTAGTAATGATGATGAAGGAAACATGTGCTAGAGTTTAGGATGAAGTAGGATGAGTAGAGGGCTAAAATGATATTGGGGGGAAGGGATAGTGGGTTGATTAAAATCAAATGTATGTGATTTTATGTAGAGTTAAGAATGGTAGAGGATGGGTAGCATCACAATGGAAGTAAGTGGCCTAAGAAATATGGCAAATTCCTTTTGACATGCCAAATCCATATTCTTTACTTATAAGAAGGTGTTGAAACTCGTTGATTAGAAATGATGATTATGTATCATCATCTAATATTTTGAAATCTACTTTAGGATTACAATTTTATAGTGTATTTATCTTTTTATTTAGTTTTTTACCATATCAAGGTTGGAATCACAAGCATATGATTTCTCATTATTATGGTGGATGGAAGTGGTTAGGATTTTGATTAAGGTAATTTTAGAAGAAACAATTAAGATGCAATGATTAATCTAGTGGTTCACTAAAGGAGAAGAGTTGTTCAATTTCCTTTGGCATACAAGACTAAAAATGTTAGCTCATAAAGAGAACAAAATGTATCAATAAATTTACATGTGATAAAAATATAGAATGTTAATAAAATAGATGGATGACATATAGTGGTTCTCTAGGTGATGTATGGAATATCAATCTTCACCAAATTTATGTTAATGTATAAACACTTTCCCAAGGCTTTATTTAGTTTTCCTATAGTAAACTGATTTAAGATGCAATCAAATAATTAAACAATATGAATAAACAAACTAGATCTACATACAAGAGTTGAAAATTTGATTAAATAGAGAGGAATATTGTAATTATTTGTTTTTGATAAAGATGATAAATTTGAACTTGTAACTTGTTACATGATAGGAAAATAGATTAAAAAATTAAAATTTGGATATGAGAATAGGAGGTTGTAAACAAAATCTATAGAAGCTTGCATTACCATAAATAAGGTTATGTTTTGTAGCCTAGACTTGGACAAGGCTATATCATGCATCTGGGTAGATAATATAGTGCCACAACATTCAAAATTAACCTAGATAGTTACACCATACAAATCAATCCATGTTATGTTACCTCATTTCTAAATGGTTATAAAAGACATATGGGAACAAATCATAGATCATATTTGGGTCATAAAAGACATTTGAGACTAATAAATTTACTGCAGGATTTTGACACTATGACAAAAACTTTATTCCTCAAAATATAATGCCTAAACTTTTTCACTGCTCTCACCAAAGCATAAGCCTACTTTTCTACATTATGATATCTTAATTTTGCATCCTTTAAAGGAGTACTCATGAAGGCTATGGGATTCTCATTGCCTTGATCAAAATTTTGAGTTAACATTGCAGAACAAGACTGATCAGAAGCAAAGGAATATATGTATAAAGGTTTAGCATAATCGAGACTCACCAATATCGGAGCCTCAACAATAGCTTTCTTGATTTCTGCAAGTGCATCATTACCTTTTGTATTCCACTCTATTTTTTCTTCTTGTTTAAACATAGCATTCAATTGCTTAACTATCTCTATGAATCTAGTGATAATTTTTTTAACAAAGTTAATTTTACCAAAAAATGACTTCATCTCTTTCTTACTCGTAGGAGGCTGGATCTTGAAGATAGCCTGTATTCGCTTAGAGTCAATAGAAATGCCCTGTCCTAAGATAATTTTTCCCAATAAATTTCCTTATGTAACTCCAAAATAACACTTCCTTGGATTAAGCGAAATACCAAAATATCTGCATCTTTCAAACACTTTGCATAAATCTGTTATATGATCTCCCCATTTCTTGGAAAAAACTATCAAATCATCCATATAAATAATGATGCACTTACCAATTATGTCCTTAAAAGAAATGTTCATAGCTCTTTGGAATGTATCCCCAGCATTGATCAACCCAAATGGCATCCTTCTATAAGAAAAGGTTCCCCATTTTGTAGTGAAGGAAGTTTTGTGCCTATCCTCATACTGCACCATAACTTGGTTGTATCTAAAATATCCATCCAAAAAGGACATCATTTGAGATCCATTAACGATCTGAAGCACCTCATCCAGTGAAGGAACTGGATAATTATCTTTTTCTGATCCTCTATTTAGATTCCTAAAATCCATGCATAGTCTGATTTCTCTCTTTTTTCTTACCAGAACCAAGTTTGCAACCCAAGTAGAGTGCCTTACTAGATATATAAAGCATTTTGAAAGGAATTTTTGCACCTCATTTTTAATTATGGGTTCTAACAGAGCAATAATTGGCCTTTTTCTCTGCCTAAATGGTTTGACATCTGATTTCAAAGGGATGGTGTGTGTAATTACTGAAGTATCATATGTTTTCAAATATTCATAGCTCCAAGCTATTACATCATGATATGTATGTAAGGTATCAATAATCCAATTTCTTTCTTCTAGAGTGCACAACTTACCAATAAAAATATTATTCAAGTCATTTGCTATCCCCATATTATATGTTTCACACTAGCTACTAAGAGACTCCCTTTTAGCCTGTTGTTCCTAATCTCTTATCTTATCCAAATCAAAAATTCATTCAAGTTGTACCATACCTCTAGGGATGGTATTGGTTTTTAGATTAATGATTCCTCTAAAGTCTATTTATGCTTCTTGAGGCTCTATCTCATCAATAACTTGGGAAGTGAATGCATCACAACTTGTAATGAAGTCCAAAATATTCTTATATTCTTCAAATACCTGGAAATTAGTAACGTTGTCAGGTACTGAAGGTACTGGAGTGAGCTCTACCATAAATTTCTTGAATCCTGAAAGTGATAAAGGCTACAAGGTGCTAGCAGCTTGTGCTAAAGAATTTGTGACTTGATTCTTGCTTCAAGGAATCAACTGGATGTTGAAAGTGTCAAACCCCTCAATAAGATCCCACACTCTATGCCTATAATTGGTCATTCTCCTATCACAACATGAATATTGTTTCCTTACTTGTTTGATTACTAATTCAGAGTCCCCCAAAACTTCTAACATCTTAACTTTCTTCCTTGATACCATTAACAAGACATGGATCAAAGCTTCATATTCAACAACATTATTGGTGCATTGGAGCTAGTGTCTATGAGCATCAAATTAATTCTTACCTTTAGGACTGATTAATTCAAATCCTGCTCTAGCACCCTACTTAGATTTAGATCCATCGAATCTTAATCTCCAACAACCACTAGGTTATCTTGGTTTTAATTTATCATGCTCTCTACTGAGGATGGGGGGATTTTCATTAGGCGCTGGGCTCTTACCCTTATCATCATTTAATCTTTCCTGCATACCGAGTCCAATGGTTGGAATTGGATCAACGCATTTTTGTATCTATCAAATAGCAGTTTGAGACAAGTCACATTCTAGCTCAGAATGAGGTGCATCGTGGATCTTGCACCAATTGGGAAGCAGTAGTTCTTTAAAGGTCATACTTCCTTTCAACTATATTTGATCTTCCATACATTTCTAGATGAACTCCTAAAAATTATCTAACAGACTAAGTTGTCTATCCTCATGGTCTTCCATATCATCCCCTTGCTCAATCAATGTTCCAGAACTACTACTCTCTAGGATGTGTTTATCTAAAGAATCCTATACCATGAAAAGCTCCTCAACCTTTGTGACAAATTCCACTAACACGTAATTCCTCATTCTAGTTTTGGATACCAACACCTCATTCAAAATATTATGATATTCAATGAGTACATACTTCATTCAAGGCTCCCTTTCAATTTGTATCTGTTTCAGAACTCCCTTCCATGGTAACCACATGTGAGAATGATCTATAGATGTATACCCATTCAATGCCTTAGTGAAATCCCTACCTAGAATTAAATGGTAAGTATCAAGAATGTCAGCAACTTTGATATTCATCACTTGTTGCACCCTAGGATCTGATGCAAGCTGTGTAGGGATCATATTCAATTCTCCAACTACACTTACCTCTGTTTTGTATAATTGAGTAACTTTATTTTGAGAATCTATAGGGGTAATACCCAATGCTTTGCAAACACAAAAAGGCATAACATTTGTAGTGTCTCTTGAGTCTAGAAGATAATTGTGCAAATTCTTTTCGAAGATACGAACGTAAATTAGGAAAGGAGGAGTTTTTGTCTTGCCTTGAAATAAACTCAAATGGGTGTTAGCTTGGGCCACTTGACCCTTATCTTTATCTCTCCATTTGTCTAAAGGTGGAACCTATCTTCTAGGTTCCTAGGCATTAGAAGACCTAGTAATGGCCTCATTGGCAATTACCCCTTGTGGTGCTATATTCAAACTAAATGACCCAAAAACTGCATTCCTAATAGCAGGAACTCTTAATAGCTTAAAAGTAGAAAGACTTACCTTTACTTTCTTGAATTCCTCAGTCACATATTCACCTAATTTTTCCACATTCAGGTCAGCATGGGATTCCTTGTAGCCGCTAGCCTGCCTATCTTTGGACACTTCAACACTATTTCCCTTTGACAAGTACTATGTGGGTACATGAGGATAAGGTGGATTATTACTAGCTTGTGGATCTGGTGGAGTATTAAAATTGTTAGGAGGGACAGAAGTAGTGAAAGGACCTCCAGTCTGTGAAATCATGTTAGGTCTATTTTTCAAATCATATTTCTTTGTTGGTTGTTGAAACATTTGAACTTCTTCAACACTTACTTCATCCTCGTCCAAGGGGTCATTATCATTCTTGTTTTCCTCATCAAACACCTAATAAATCTCATCTTCATTTAACACCTATTCTGCCTCATCCTCTTGGTCACCTGATTCTTCTTCTAGTTTATTTTCTTCATGTTTGGGGAATGGGGCATGGTTGTGTACCAGTACTAGAGAATCATAGGCATTTGAGGGCACAATTTCCTAACCACTAGAATTATTCTCCACTTCGTACTAAAAAATAGAAGTCTTCATCTAAAATTCGGTATAGTCTAACTCAAAGTGTTGACTTGTCTTATGGAGTCTGCACCAACTAGACAAAGCTACTTCTGCCAAGTATACACCATTTGGAGGCTTCTCTTGAGTAGCAAGCTGATCTAATGGAGTAGGAATCCCTCAATTATTAGGTCTTGCATTCCATGACCTAATTTTCCTGGGTGGTTTCCCTCTGTCAAATCCCTGTCCACCTTTTTGATTTCTATCAAAATTATGACTAAAATTTTGTCTTTTGTCAAAGTTTTGATTTTTGTCAAAATACTACCCTCTTTCAAAATTTATGTTCTCCCTGCCATAGTTAGATTGCATGTTCTTCTGAGCAGCACGAAGCTGGCTATTCTGATTTCTCAAATAACTTATCTTTGTATTCAACCTTTTCACTTGATTAGATAACTCATCCAACTTATCCTTATCTAGATTGTTAGGTGGTGTTGGATTAACACTACTAGAAGGATATCTAGGTATGGCTCCAGAACCAATAGCCTAATTCAAAACTTTTGAATTATGTAGATATCTAGGAAAACCAACTTGTTATTGATGAAGGGGTTGATTAGCTCTTTGTTGAGGATATGAGGTCATAGGTTGAGCTTGATTTAAAGGAGGACCTGGATGAGGGACCAGAGGCAATGAAGGTATTGGATTCATTATGGGAACATGACTAGTCAAATCCTGGTTAAGGGCTTGAATTTTTCCAGGGTGAGAAGTAGGTCCTAAGGAGGGTAAAGGTCCTGATAAGTGTTGCCTCAATTCTGTGGTAACATTCATAGCCTCTGCATATGTAGTGAGTAAAGTATTCAGAGGGTTAGTACTTTGTTTAAAAAAAGTGGTTGTAAGGCTATCCAAGGCTTCAAGGTAAACTTCTAAAGTAGTATTTTCATTTCCAACATAAGGTGCCTGGAGTCTAGTGTATGTTTAGTGGAACCTATCATTGAATGATCCTATGGGATCATTAATCTCTCTTTTAACTCTAGTAAACTGTGTGTATAGCTCATTCGCACTAATTGGAATCTTAAACTTCTATTAAAATGTAGTTTCTAACATAGTCCAATTATGGATGGAAGCAGTAGGTAAGTGATTGTACCAATAAAAAGCCTCTTCTCCTAGGGAATAAGGAAAAATCCTGCATGCAACATCCTCACGGTTAATTCCTCTATCCCTTAGGTAGGTTTGGAAAATCCTAATATGCTTTTTTGTTGTTTGGTTAGTATCATGAGTATGAAACTTAGAGAAAAAATGCTCAGGGTTCTTGGGCATGGCATTGTAATTATTAAAGATTAATGGGGACATATTATTAGCAAGGAAAGCCATTGGTGGGGTTGGAGGTGGTAATGGCTGATTTATGATTGGTTGTGGCTATGGGATAGGAATTCCTTCAGAGTCGGATGAGGATGAGGGTGATGGAGATGATGGAAGTGGGTGAGGAGATGATATTTCTTCCCCTCCTATGGTCCTTCTTGAGCTAGTAGTGGATTTTAATTCTTGAAATTCTTCTTCTCCTAGAGTAGATCTAGTTATTCTTCTAAGCCTCTCAAGAGATAAGGCATTTAGAAAATGCTCCAGCTTACTTATTCAAGGCCCTCCTTCTAGCGCCAATCTATTGATGGTGTTTTTTGCACAACAACAACTCAGATAGAATATGATATCGTATCTCTCTTGGAAGGAAAATCTCTATGGGAAAAGAGATAACCCCAAGGTCTCTAATGTCAGATCTTGACAATGCAATTAAACAACTCAAAGATAATGTGAAATGCTGGTAATCACAAATGGACCTTACTACAAGCAAATGCTAGACTTTGTATTTATCAGATCTAAACCATGAATTGATACTTGAATCCTCAATTGAACCTAGATAATAAATAAATAGAAAAAGATGAAGGTTTCAGAGATAATTCTAAGACTACTTCTAACCCTAAGATTGATAATGCCAAAAGATAAAATGCTAAAAATGGACTGATCCCTCATAAACTACTTTCTATTTAATCCAAATAAATATGCAATTTCATAGAAATAGTGCAATCTTCTGAGGTATTTAAAGATTTTCAAATCACAAACATTTTTTTGGGAAATCCTAAACAAACCTTTATAATTGAACTAAGCACAATTTTAAGCCCAAGCTAACTTTGCAAAGCAGCTAAAAATCAGCTAACTACAAAAATTATGGACTAGAGATGGTTGTAAACACTCTAAACATAAAACCCTAAGCATCACCAAACTATTTAACTATGAACTTAAGAAATCTCATAGATAGAACAGCAAAAACCATGCCAGATGAAACTCCACAAGATATATACCAAATCACAATATCCTTTCTTATATTAAGTCATCCAAAATGACAACAATTCCAACCTTCTATTATAATACTTTGCTTGAAAATAAACCCTAATTCGCCCAACTATGAAATTTCTATTCTAATTCTCTATGAATATCATGTATCATCTGTGTCCCTCTCAAATGAGGCAACATGCCCATTTTATAGAGAATCTGTAAGATAGGTTGGCCCAAAAATAATAATTTATAATAAAATGTGGCCTACAAGAGGTTGGCCTCAAAAGATATTCGAATATAATATGAAACGTGTAATGAGCACCAATTTCATCCAAGTCGGCCTAGGTACCAAAGGGTTGGCCCAATGCATATGAGTAATGGGAAGCACAAATCTCAAGGTAGCCCTACATAACTATTTCTCATCCTTGTCCTTAGCTCAATCTTCTTCAGCATACACGACTAGTAATACCCTGTTTAGCTCAGTAATAGGTGGCACAGGATAAACCCTGACTCTTCTTTCAATAGACTTAATATCATCCCTTGTCTACCTCACTATACCATCCCAATCAGCCCTATTAGCTAAGTATTTATTAGTGACTGCAATATAGGTTGCAGCATCATCTAGTTGATGTTCAATAATCAACCCTCACCAACTGGAGAATAAACATCTCTCCACCATTTTCTAAGTTGCTCCAAATTAAGATGCTTCGGAGCAAACTTCTTCCTTCCTATCATAATTTCAAAGGAGATACTCTTATCATAAATACCAGTCAAAGTGTCCTCAATCTTCTTTCCTTATTTTTTAATCTTCCTCAAGGCCTTGTGCCTCATCTACATAATTTTGAACCATTCCCAAGGTTCATAAACCCTTGAGAAAGGAAGGATCTCACTCCTTACCAATTTATCCTCAATGAATTCCATGATTTTCTTTGTTTTCTATAGTAGGAGATTAGTATCCTCTTTGTCTTGAGTCAACATAGTCTTCAACCAGTCTACCGACCTCATGGCATCCCCTCTAGTCGGTAAGATATCTTTTATGGAAGAATATCCCTTTGTTTGAACACTTTGTAACCAAGCAATTGTGGCAAGTGTGGTGGCCTTCATCTTCTCAAGCTCGGAGATTGTTTCTTGTAGCAAGAAACTTGCAATAGAGGAGGAAGAGCCAATGGACTAAAAGGGTTTCATCAACTCCTACAAGTACTTATTCAATTTCTCATTCTCTTTCTCTAGCTCATGTTGGGTTTGTACAACCTTATTCATTTTTCCCACAATCACAGTACTAGAGCCTTCATACTCCTCGATATCTTGTTCCACAGATGCATGCCCTAAGTCAATAGTCTACACATTATAATCCTTGGAAGTCAAATTATCTCTATCTTTATCCAGAACAGGGGTAGCAATGTGAGCCACTCTATTTCCTGGCCCATCTCTCTCAATCCGGGACATAACCCTAGCCTTCTTCTTAGTATTTCCTTTTTCAACATTGGCCATTAAGTCATCCCAATTAGGAGGAGCATCTTCTACTATTATCAGTTTACTTTTCAATTCTTTATCTAGCCAACTCAGAACAGTGGACTCAGTTGGCCCTGTATCTTGCTTATCTTTCTCTTGCTGGTCACTATGGGCATCCCTCTCGACACTTGGAACACTAGTAATATCCATGATTGGATCCACCTTACCTTGAAACTGCTCCTCTACAACAACCTGCACCAGTGAAGGGATCCTAGCTAGTATCTCCTCCTGTTGAGGAGATTTACACAATTGCTCCTTCGTAGGTGAATCTGCATATGTTACTAAGGGAGAATCAATCACTTTGTCAATCTCTGCCTCCACACTATAGAGGTCTCCTTATTGAAATTCCTCCTCACCCAAGTCCTTAGGATCTTCATCCTTCCTTGGCTCCTCTTGTAAACTATTAGTATCTTGAGGAATGGAGATACTTTCTTGTTCAGCAATGGGAGTAGTCATAGGAACATCCTTCTTTATAGCAACATCCTTTGGGGAAGGATTCCTTGACCTCCCCATATATACTGGTGTCCTTTCCTCTAAACTCTCTACTTCTACCACTGGTGGTTCAACCTCCTTATTAGTTTTAGGTGCCTCCTCCAGATTCTGTGACAGCTTCACAAGCCTTCTCTTTCTATCAATGGAGGGGTAAAATCTACCTCTTTTTTCTCTTCTTTGTCCTTTTCAGCCTCTTTCCTCAAGACATGCCTTCTCTTCTTGGCAATAGGTTTTCGTTGTTTACCCACTTTGGTTTCCTTCTCAGTTTGAACATCTCTAACCTAAATTTTAGAGAATTCACCTTTGTCTTACATTTAGGATCCTGCTCGTGTGATTCCTCAAAAGAAGAATGAGACTCCAAGTCCCCCATTAGATCATAAGTACATTGAACACCCTCACTCTCGAATTCTAGCATCTTGTGTTTCAACCAAATTTTGGTGTACTTGATCATTGGAGCCATGATTTGATCTAGTTCCGTTTTCTCCTCTTCTAACCAATCGAATTCTCCAACTAGAGTGTCCTTCACTACTTCGAAGACATGAACCTGAATTAAATTTCCATCCTCTTCCACCTGGTCAGGGATGGCCTTCACATTGTATTACCTTACCAGGTCCACTGGCAACTTGGAGAATTTCTTCTTCCTTACCTCATATTCATCAACGAGGTTAACCCAATAATCCTCAATATAGACTTTATGACTGTAATCCCTACTAGCCTTCTTTCATGCCTCACCAGTGATGTTAAACCTTAGTCTCTTGGAATGGAAAGAGAGGCCAAAAGTAATCATCTCCTCCTCAAAATCATGAGCAGACTAGATAGAAGGGCAGACCTCACTCATTCCTATCTTCAAGGGAAAATCATTCCCAAAACCCATTTTATGCTTATCTCCCTTCACAACTATGTCAAAGTCACAAATCTTCCTAGTGACCTCCAACAATATAATATGATCAGTAGGGTACCTCGGGAGTCTATACGGAGCCCTTTGACAACCACCAATCTAATGCAAAGAAAGTGGGGAACTAGACCATGCCCCCTCTCTTTATCAAGTATGTAGCTTTCTGAAATTCTCCATGCTCCTATACCTTGGAGACAATCTAGTGTCTCATTGTGTATCGTTTTCTCTTCTATAACTTCCTCGGTTAGATGTAGCTATGGATGCTCTCAGATATTGTATCTTGTCCAAAAGTACCTCTAGTGCTCAACCCCTTATATGGGTGAAACCTTGCCAATGCATACACTAAGTAGGAGGACATGGTGAAGGTCTTGCTTTGCAAGACATTGCACAATTGCTTGTGGATCACTGCACTTATGGCTCTTGCCCAGTGATAATCAATTCCCAGCTCCATCCGAGCAATAACATTAAACATCCAGCTCTCAAACACCCCTACACTCTTCAATCCTACCAATCTACTGAGAAGAGTGATTAAAATGTAATACTCCCTTTTGAACTTGAGCCTGAATAGTTGCTTTGGAAATTTGGAGAAATGAGACTTGGGCTTCTTCAACCAAGAGTTCATTACCTGTTGGGACTTGACCACATTTTCCTCATAGTATTTCCTTGTTGTGTCTATATCAAAACCCACCACATGTGACCTGTCAGGCATATAAAAAATCCTTGCAATGGACACAGGACTAAAACTTGCCATAATCCTTCCTTGAGGACCAATTATCCTTTGTGTCCCTCTGTCATAGTTCCTGGCACACTCAAGCACCAACTCATAGCACTACACCATGGAGGGAAAATCTACTACATGTGCCAATCCAGATTCCATAGTTATTCTGGCCAACAAAGGAAGGTTATGTGCAGCCAATTTAGCTTTGAATTCCTCATAGTCCCACATACCCACATTGATATCGTTGATCCCTGACCAAATAGAAGTCAGCTTGCTCTCAGGAATCTTGCTCTTTATGTCCAACTTTACCTTCTCTGCATCAGAGATAGCAGAACTCTCTCCACTTGGATCCGTTGCCTTCCCTTTGCCTCGACCAACAACATCTTGTCCTGATCCTGCCTGCAAACAAATAAAGACGACCAAAATGAGATCCAAAAGAAACAACAAGTGTCAGAGAACCATATCACCAAAGTCTGAGATTTAGCCCACCTTGTGGATTCCAGACTAAAGAGGAATTTTGGGGAAATCTGGACCAGGCGGAATCCAGCGAGATAAACATATAAAATCCCAAAATATCATCTCAATTGATCAATTTCAATAAAGGAATAACCTCAAAGATACTTAGCATAAGTTCATTTGATCATTTAAATATACTACCAATAAGAAAAGTTCTCACATAATCCTCATAATCATTGCTTCCCAAAACTTTGGAAGAATCTGACCAAGACGGATTTTAGCGAAAACAACAATAGTTATAATCAACCTGGGAAAAAGGATGAGACACAGACATCTGGGAAAATACGGTGGAAGTGGATTTTAGCGCTAAAAAAGGATAAATTACCATCAAAGCATGAATTTGGAAAAATAACCCGACCATGGATACCGGGAAAATCTAGAGGAAATGGATTTTCGTGAGGCAGAAAAAAATCTGGTTTAAGTGGCAAAAAGAAGGAACGGGAAAAGCCGAGGAAATCCGAACCAAGCGAAATTCTGCGGAGACATCGAAAACCCGAACTCATCCACATTCTCTCATTTTTACCAAAATGAATCAAACGACCACGGACCTAAGGTCTGCACCTCGATAATGACCTAACCACAGACCCCAACAGATCAAATATGAATTGAAAACCCTCCTCTCAGCAATTTGAGAGGGATTGACTATGCCCTAGGTTAGGAACCCTAAAGTTTTTGCCATGGGAGCATGGAAAGAACCAGGCATGACTTGCCTAAGAATGAGTTAGGAGTTTAGGAAAAATGAAAACAAGCCCTAAGAACATCAATAAAATATCAACCCAAGGCACATGTTCAATGACTAGTCGGATAGACTAGGAAAACAATGGAAACTCCAAAACCCCCACCATGGCGCATACACACAGGAAAACAATGAAGCAATAAAAGACATGAAAGATTACAAAGCAGAGTAATTGAAGACCAATAGAGAAAAGAAGCATATCCACCTACCATGAGAATGAAAGAACTAGAACTGGCGATGCCAACAAGCAACCCACAAACACAAGTAGGAAACAAGCAACGCTCACAAAATTCAAATGCAACACTCGAAATAACTCCGAAATGCACAATCTAGAAACATGCCCCAAGATCTAGCACTCAAACTCAGATGAAAAGAAAATAAACAAACTCAAATGGCCAATTACTTCCTAAGATTCAATATATCAATGCCCCAAAAGGGTTGCGTAATCGCCATTAATGCGATCGACCAGACAACCAAGACCAAAACCCAAAAATTTGATAGGGCAACGGACTTCGAAGAAATCCGGACACGATGGATTTCCCTGGATTTCGATCAAAAGATGACTACCTCCGGATTCCGAAAGAAAACCGGGAAAATCCGAACAGGGCGGATTTCTCCGAAAATGGTGAAAAGTCTGAAATTTACTCAGCTCTTAAGATTTTCAACAAAATTCACAAATGTGCCACTCCAACTTGCAAGATGAACATTGAAGCACGGATTTAAGCAAGGAAAATTCCAGAATAGAAAAGCCAAGACACCCCAAAACTAGAAAAATGAGGGTCCCTACTTCAGTGGGGTCTGTGTGCAAAAACTGCACAA